>JAQGBH010007273.1:0-11247 GCA_034698265.1 Sminthurinus aureus
AGCTCATTTGTGGCAAAACGACGATCACGGTTTTGGGAATATGTTCTGACTCTGATTGGGCTACACTCAATGCTCAACGCTCAATGCTCGTTCCAAGAGAGAAGAGAAGCCTGGAAAAAAACCTGCCACATAAAATGTCAAGCCTGCTTGCGGGGTCTTTGTGAACCTGAAACTATCACATTTGAAATGGAATGAAATGCAAGTTGAAGTTCAACGTCGCTTAAGAATACTTAGTTATGTTGGTGCTGCTAATTCTGCAAGATGTGTTGGTAGTTCAGGCATAAATAAATATACAAGTGAAAGATTCTAGAACAAATTGAAATTTAAAAATGCCATCCATTCAATCAAAAGTTAGTTTGCCTGTTCTCGTCATTGCATTTGAAGGCAAAGTCGAGCCTCGAGCCTTTAGCCACGACGGGAATAATCCTCAATGACAAACCAAGATTCATGGCTGTTCACCATGGGATTCATGTTGCCTGTAAAGTTTTACACAGACTCACGGTTTTATCATCTTTTCCTCGTTTCCAATTGGAAGGAGGGAGAAAAACAAACAAGCTTCAGGGAAAAAAGGGCAGGCTAAAAATTCTCTCTGATTCACTAAGCAACGTAAAATTGTAAAATTTATGAAAAACTTGAAGTCTTGAAGTGTAAAACTATCAACATTAAGTTAAAGTTTTGAAGAATAATTTCTAATTGTTAGTTTTGCCATGAGTCACTAGAATGACCTGTATTTTTGCCGTAATTACAAAACAAAAATAATTTTTATTTACACTCAAATTGACAGAGTTTGAGATAAATTGACAACATAAAAAGGATCAAAAAGGAAAAACAAAAATTCAGAATGTTTGTGTCAATTTTTTGAACACGGATCAGAATGTCGACGAATTTGATGACTTTTCAGGTCGAAGTTTCTAGTTGCGGCAAAAGAACATTTGAAAAACTGGCATTTGAAAGGTCGAATTTTCATGAACAGCTCGCTTATGCTGAGCCACCTCACCTGCAGCTTTTGCTTCGTATTGACATCCTTGGATTTTGCATTTGTACGGCGTTTCCTTGGTGTGAACTCGCATGTGCACCGTCAAATCACTCGAATGATGAGCTGAGTAGTCGCAGATTTTGCATTTGTGTTTCTTTTCAGAATCTAAACTGTGGATTTTCATGTGATTCTTGAGGCAGCGCTTGCTGTTGGTCGTATACTCGCAATTCGGATGAGAACAAGTCAACGTCTTTTCATTGTGAGTTTCAATGTGACGGGTCAGATTACTTTTCGTTTTTGCAGAATATTCACAGGCTTCCTTTGTGCATGCAAAATTTCTCGCATTTGAGTGAACGGTCATCATGTGACTTTTGAGGTTGGAGTCCGATTTTGATTTGAATGGGCATTCGTTGCATTGGAAGGGCTTTTGTGGATTTTCTTGATGAACTTTCATGTGCCGAGTCAGATCAGAATTTGTTACATATTTGTAGGAGCAAAAGGAGCATACGAATGATTTTTCTTGGAGATGAACCGACTTGTGATATGTCTTCACCAGCGTCAATGTAAAAGCCGAGTAATCGCATTCCGGTTCTTGACATTTGAACGGTTTTTCTTTGAGATGCGAGCGAATGTGAAGGTGCAAGTGCTTCTTTTGGGCAGTGGAATAGTCACAAAGATTACAGCTGAAAGGCCGTTCTGTCGTGCGAACTCGACGATGGATTTCCAAAGCAGACGCAACACGACATTCCTTTTCACAGTATTCACAAATGGGGCTTGATTTTGGGATTTTTAAATTGGAAACGGTCGACTTATTTTTGAACTCTCGACTTGGTGCTCACAGCAGAAAATTAGCTTGAGTTTAGTTTTTAGTTTGAACAATTTGCGAAAATCAAGGTTGAAGCTTCTGTCGTGGCTGCCAACTTTTCCACCTCGAGTTTTGGCTTCAGAAGACAACAACAAAATACCAAAACACCTTTTAAAGTTTGCTTAACCTTTCTATTTATTTTAAGCTGCCTCGAGTCTCAAGCCTAAAAAGTAATCCTCAAGGGCAAATCAAGGGTGTTGAAAATGAGGTTCTTGTTGGACTTTGTATTTGTATTCAAAGGATCAAAGAATGCTTTGTGACATTTCAATTTAAAGGACCAGAAGAAAAGCTCCAGGTAAAATGGGGCAGGATCAAGTTTTAGTGCACGGATTATCCTGAATATAAAAAACGGTTGACTAAAAAGAAACCTGGATACTTGATGTTTAATATTCAGCGCATTTTTTCATTATTTTACAAAAATTTTGACGCCGTTTAATACGTTTCTGAGTACATCTTAAACTCCAACGAGTTTTAACTTAGAATTAAATACCAAAGAGTAACAATTTTATTAGATGTTTTCTATTGTGACAAAAATTCCAGGACGTTTCTGAATTCTGAAATTGTTTTAGAACAGGAATTCCTCACTTTAATTGATGATTATTACGAAAATTGGCCGTTTTTTCCAACAACTCTCAAAAAGCCTGCGTTTAATATTTCATAGAAACATTCCCAAAAATTAACTTTCATGGTAAAACGACCAAAATTCATGTACATTTTTCAAACGGCGTCAATTTGTGGCAGATAGAAATGATTTGTTACGCACACTTTCTTGACTAATTTAACGCCGTTTAAATTTTTTACATTCATTTTTGCACAGACCCATTCTTTATACAGAATGAATTTGTTACCTATAGGTAACTGATCGACTTTTACTACACTATTTATTGACTTGAGACAAATGATAAATGAATGATGAAACTATGGTGACGGATATGTAGATTTAAAAGTGAAGATTGTTTTGAACAAATGAGAATGTCCAGGGTAAATGAATTTCATATTGCATAGCGGAAATAAATATGAAATATCCAAATAACATTTATGTTTTTGCCGCGATTCAAAACCAACATAACTTTTACTTTTAAAATTGGAATAATATTTGATATCGCTCATATCAAAAACGTTAAAACTGCAGTTGCAAATTAAATTAGCTACAAACATTTAAATCAACTGCAGATTTAAAAGTTGATTTGTAATTCTTAGTTTATTTGACCAAGAAGTGTTGAATGGCAAATGGTCATTCGCCATTGAACTCCGCTTCGTCCAAAAACCCCAAACTGTAGAAATGATACTGGAACCTAATCAAACTAATATTTGAGTGTTAATTTGAAAGGGCTTTTGAGCTTTAAGCATCATGTTCAAAACATTCCAAAAATTTTGTTGTGTCGGTGGTCAAATCAAAATTATTAAATTGCGAAGGCCAAAACCAACTTATTTAGTTGGTTTTGAACGTTTTGTGTAAAACGAGTTGATATGATAAACAAAATAAACTCACATTTTGCCATTTGAGACTTGAATTTTCATAAAATAAGATACAAATCTCAAGAGCTTCATGTTTGCAATTGAATAGAAAATGCCGAATAGTTTGTAAGACTTTGACGCCGTTCTAAACTTTTTTCCACATTTACACCGATCCAGACTTAAAGAAGGGTAAACTAGTAATTAATCAATGATATCAATAATCAATGATATTTTAAGAAATACAAGATGATTTTTCATGCCATTGTGAAAGTTTGTTAAGTTCAATGCCAGCAAATTTCAACAGATAAAGCAAGATACAAAGGTTAATTTGTAAGTCATAAGCATTACAACAGCCATTAAGTTTTCTCGTTTATTTATCTATTTATTGTTTGTTGTGGGTTTTGGAATGTTTCTTGAGAGAATCCGGTCTTACAGTTTTGTACGAACAACCGGAAACTGAGCAACTGAATTTTGTTGAAGTTTTCCCATTCTCTCTTTTGTGAATGAGTTGATGTGTCTTTAGATGGGTTCTTTGAGAGGCTGCGTACTTGCAGTTTTTCTCTGGACATTTAAACGGTCGTTCTTTTGTGTGGACTCGCATGTGCTCGGTGAGGGTGGACGATCGAGCGGCAGCGTACTTGCATCCTTCCTTAGGACATTTGTAAGGTTTTTGGCCCGTGTGAATCGTCACGTGAGAAGTCAAGTGTTGATGTTGTACAAATTTCTTTCCGCAGTAATCGCACTCGTGATCTTTTTGCTCCATGTGAATTTTCTTGTGAGTTTCCAGGTTTTGCTTGTGACCAAAAGATTTTTCGCAAATTTTGCAGGAAAAAACTTTTTCTCCAGTGTGGATGAGTTCATGCGACTGCTTATGTTGATTGCTCCTGAATCTTTTGTTGCAATAGTCGCACTCAAAATTCAAATTTAACGTTTCAGCCGTCTTCTTCTCTGTTCCCATTTTCCCTCTCCTCATAACTTTTCCTCACCGTTCTGTTTTATCGTTTGGTTGTACAATTCTGTTTCCTTAAAAGTTACACAAGTGTTTCAATTTAGTACAAGTAATCCTTTCGTTTTGATTTTGCCAGACTACCGTTTTCATTGTGATTGCTAACAATACATAAATGTCTTAATGTACATGGATTTTTTACAAATTAACAAATCCAACAAAAAATAACACTTACCTCAAAGTTTTAAATACTTGAAAATTTGAATGATGTGGATTACCTTGGCAAAGAAACCTGGAATAACTTCAATTCAGTCGTGTGGAAATATTTGTGTCCTCACAAATTAAGTCTTGTCTTGGCTTCTCCTAAACCTTTTTGTAAAATTTGTTCACTTTAAAAATAAAACGAACAAAGTAAAAGGTTGTTTTCTTTCTCTTTTTCCTGGAAAAATTATAAAAGGAAAAGCCAATTCTGTAACGAACTGTTTTGAAAATGGATTAACGATTGTGGTCCAATTTTACAGCTTCTTGCTGTGGTCTGCTGTGTTTTGAACGTCTCAGAAATATTTCCAACATAAAACTTACGAGTTATATAAAAAAGACTTGAGCGCCGTTTAAAATTTTTATCTACGTTTTAGCAATATCCACATATAGAAACTTCTCGGATCTTGAAATCAGTTTCCACTTACGCAAAGGAAACAAATATATTGTGCCCCCTAAAATATGAAAAAGTGCCCCCCTTTTCAATAATATTTGCCCCCTCGAGCAGTGCCCCCAAAATAAATTAAAAGTGCCCCCCAAAAAAATCAAAAGTGCCCCCTCAACAAAGTGCCCCCTAAAAAAATACAAAGTGCCCCCTTTTTCAATATTATTTGCCCCCTTGAAAAGTGCCCCCAAAATAAATTGAAAGTGCCCCCCGAAACAACACAAAGTGCCCCCATTTTTGTTTCCAAGTGCCCCATTTTGAAATTCCCCTGTAAAGCTTCAGAAATGCATCTACTTTGTCATAATTCAGCGTCTTATCCAGTGTTTTAAGAAAATTCACCTGAAATGCTTTAGGGACCATATGCCAAACGATTATTGTCCTGAAAGTTTGCCTACACATTGTTTGTAAATTGTCGTCTTCAGTTTTTTTTAAAAGTTGCTTGTTGCATCGAATAGTTTTCTCGAAATATTGACTTTGTTTTCATTAAAAAATTACAACATCATTATTATTGCAAGGAATTTGTGGACCACTGGATACTGTGTTTATAAATTTAAGTTTTTATAGACCCTGAAATCCGGAAATTTTGAGTCATGTTAAACTGATGGCTTCGTATACTATTTGAAAATAAAAAATTTGGAGTCCTATTTACTTTGTATACAAACTGAGGTTATTTCATCGTATTTTAAATTTATAAATTTTGTGAAGTCAAAATTTTGGCGGGCTGGTTTTTTTCGAAATGTTTAACCTTTTCCAAGCGTTTGTCAACTTTAGTCGACATTTTTTGTACATTATGTTGGGCTGGTGACGCCAAAAGTCGAAATTTGTTTACTATGCATAAAATACGAATGACGACTTTTGTACAAATTTATTGAACAATTCTGTGGACGAATGACGCCTTTAGTCGTCATTCTAAAAAATTTTGTATTTCATCCACCCGACACAATTTGCCCTCAGTTCTTGCGTTACAAGTCATTTGAAAAAATATTTTTCCCCTGTCACCCGTCCACAGCGGTTTTAATATATTTTTAATTCACATTTTTTTTAATAATAATTTTTTTTAGCTACGGCTAAAATTAAAATTAATTCAAAACAAGGCCGTTTGGAAAAGGTTAATATAGCTATATCACTTTTTTAAGTGGCGTCAAAATGTTGCAAAATATTTTATGCCTGCGCTCGGACCTTCAGTTAGTTTGTGCACTAAAAATTAAAACAGCCTACGCAAGTAAACAACCAAAAATTACTAGAACATGCAAAAAACACCTTGGTCCAGTTCGAATTGCAAAACTTTCAGTGTCTTTGAGCCTATTTGACTTAAAACAGATGACTCAAAATCACACACCAACTTGAATTTAGTAAAGATTTTCAAGACTCAAAAAAATCTAAAACCTAGTCGGAATAATTAAAATGTCAATCTTTATTTCTCTCATTTCCTGCAAATCAGTTCCCTTCTGCTTGAAGTTACAATTTTCATGTGTAAATCAACGTCAGTGCCGTTGGTTACCTTTTAAAAACGGCTAAGTAATGTCATTGACAATAAACCATTAAAAGATGAAATGCAAATTAGCAAAGTAAATAAATTCTATATTAAAGCTTTGTAAAATCATAAGTAGTAACACATCATTCAAAATTTTAAAACCTGTAGTTAAATATTTTACTAAACGTTTATCAATAAATACTTAACAATATTTAACACGATAGCCATCGAAAAAAGAACATGAAAATGTGTACACAAATTTTTGTTAAATGTTTCATTTAAAGTACGAAAAGATTTCATTGAGAACAAAAAAACGTTAATTTCAATACATTACTGTAATATTCTGTAAAAAATATAATAAACAGGTCTATCTTCAATCCATTCAATTGTTTCAAAGCAAAACATTTAAAAATTTTTGGACTGCAAAAAGAAGAAAACAAAATGTTGTAACGAGTTTTACAATTCTCAAAATAATAATAATAATCATAATTGAATTTTTCCATGGAAACCGATATATTTTTTAAAGAAAACAGAGTAATATAAAACAAAGTAAAAATATTCAAATAAATATCTTCAATCCATGACCAACCCTTTTGAAGCTTTTGCGGGACGTCCCGGTCCTCGTTTTTGACCAAGAGGGAGGGAGGCAACTTCACCCGGGGCTTCAATCCAACCCATTCTAATTGCAATCCCAAGCAAATGCTTGCAAATGTATTGAGCAGAAAATCCCGGACAGCTGCAGGTTGCTGAATCAATATTTTTGGTCACAAATTCAATGGTATAAAGTCCAAACTCCTTTTCAACGAAGTGGTCAAATGAGGTCCAAGCCAAATTTTGACGTAGAAGCAGCTGCTCTTCTATCATCCCGGGAACAACATTGATTTTGAACTCCTGTTGAGATCGAGCATGAAAAGTGTAGGTTTCGTCTCTTTTCTTTATCTTTACTTGTGCTTCAAGTTGCCATTTGAAAGATTTGTCCCATAATTTCATGGTAATAAATGGCACAGTTGAAAACAATTTCGGTTCTGGATTACCGTCATCTGGGTTACGGTCATTTGACCAGCTCTTGACCACTTCGACCAACTTCTCCATAAACTGAGCAAATGGAAGACGCTCTCGAAGTGTGTGCGAGTCTTTTATTGTCCTATTCACCGATTCCAGAGCGTTATTAGTGCTCGGAAAACCTGGAGCAATGCCTTCATACCATCCAGATCTTTTCTGTACATAGTTCAACTCAATGTAGTTCATCAAATTTCCATATTTATTCCACTTTGTTTTAAACAAAGCGAAGGAGCATAGAAACATTTTCTCCGAGGAAGAAAAATGAATTTTTTCAAGATCTTGCATAATTTTCTTTCTTTCCAGACCTCCTTGATCATTGGGTACAAGAGATGTTTTTTTGTCGGAGATTTTTTTATAAATATTTCTATTTACATGGCTCCAGCAGTTTATTCTTGTAAATGGTCCAGTACCAAAAGCCAATTCATACCCTCTCGTAATTTCTTCAGCTGAATCAGCAAGGAGAATAGACGGTCGATAGAGTTGACCTCGGATGACCTCCATTACCATTTTGACCCCATCAAAAACAAATTTAAAATCCTCGGTATTTTGAGTTTTGCACACAGCTGCCCCTAGTCCATGAAAGCTCCGATTTTTGTCCACTGTCCCAACGATGAGAGTTGGAAATTTATTCCAATTGAGTTTAAATGTACTGTCAGTACAAATCAAGTCTGACTCAACTCCATTCATCAGCAATCTTTTCGTGGACAAAAGGATTCTCACAATTCCAGGTTGAGGATGATCAAGTATTTTGGAGGAGACAACAAAAACTTGATCCATGGGGAGCAGATGGAAATTCACTGGATCAAAATGCAGTTGAGCTTCACACCAAACTCGAAGATCGTGAAAAGTAGCAAGACGAGGAAATTCCAATTCTCGCATTCTCTTGATGTGTTGTGTGAGAGTGGCAGCTTTGACTTCGGGTAGTTGTCTTTTTCTCAGCTCTGCATTGATTGACTTGGGCTTTTGATAGCCATCTTTGTAAGCTTTTTCAACTGCTTCTTTTTGTTGTTGGCAGACTTTTTCTGTTGGAACTCGAGAATGATCATGAGGTAATGAATCCTTAAACACACGGACTTCTTGGGAACTTTGGTTCAAGACAAGTTTTAAAATGGCTTGACATTTCCATTTTTTATGACGACGGCAATTGTAGTGAATAGTTTCATTTTTAGTCCGAATATAAATCCATTCACTTTTCACATGATCTTTTGCAGCCTCTAATGATGGAAACATTACATCGGAAATCCATTCTCGATGAATTCTCGGAATGCTGTCAATATTTTGACCAGATTCTGGTTCTGACTCATCTTCTGTTTCTGCATTATGACGATAGGCCGGGAGATCCTCAAAATCACTATCGGAACTTGACATCTGTTGAAAATAAAAAATTAAACAGCCATTTAGTACATGTTGTCCTTATTTGTATGTATCAAAATACAAAATTATTATTATTAATCGTTAAAATAATTCCCAAAACAGCAGAATGAATAGATCTCAACAATATTTACACATAATTATTATTATTGCTATTCTACCATTCGGGCACTTCATTTTTTTATTCACACAAATTTTAAACTGATTTAATAATACTGGCAATATTCAAGTGCAAAAATAGTTTGACATTGTATTCTGGCAGTAAGAAAGTCCACTAGTGCACAGAAATGGTAGTGGATAGTAAACAGCAACAGCACAAATTCTGGTTTTTTTTGTTTTGATTTAAACTGATTTTTTTTGTGAATGATTTTTATTTCTTACACACCAAAAATGCAGTTTTCTGTTTTAATTTTCCTCACCTTTGACCACACAGAAACAAAGTTTTGAATTTTCTGACTGAACACAGCACAACAACAAAATGAACAACACACCAGCAGCAAAAAGAACAGCATACACAACAGTTTTGACTGCAATTTTGACCTGTAGAATTATAATAGGATTTTACCATGACATGTATAATTGAGATGATAAATACTGATGTCTAATTTGAGTAAATATAGTATAAAACTAGTATGTACAATGGGCAGCAAAATTCCAAAACATCAGCTTATGAGAAGAGTTATAATAATATATTTTTTTCCATACTACATTTTTGATGTTATTTTTTAAAAAATCCATTGAAAAAAGAGAGGAAATTGTACCTGGATTAACAGTGTTTTACGAAGTACGGCAATGGCCAATTTAAGGAATTCACTTTAAAGTAGACTAAAATTAGTGGACGATTTACAGCCTAAGTAAGAGAAGCACACATGTACAAAATCTGCTTACAATTGTTTTATTTGAGAATTTAAAATGTAATTAAATGTATACAAAATACGGAAAACCTGTTAAACAAACAAACTGAAATCTTACCCGTTTAAAATGAGCAATTACTTGGTAATTAATTAGTTAATTAATAAACATCTGTCTCACAGAACGTAAGAACAAAATTAGCTGACTGAACACAACACGCAACAACAAAACAAACAGCAGCAGAAGGAAGAACAAACAACAGTTTTGACTGCACTTTAGACCTGTAGAATCACAATAGGAATTTAGCATAATATTTATACTTGAAATGATAAATGCTGATGTCTAATAAATATTAAAATAACTTTGTACAACGGGCAGAAAAACACTAAAGCATATTAGCTTGTGATGAAATGTAAAAAATATATAATAATAATATGTATCATCGTGTTTTTTCCATAACACATTTTTGCATGGAATTAACGTGATTAAAGAACGAAGCAAATTGTACCTGAATTAACCGTGTTTCACAAAGAATGAAAATCACAGAATTAAGTAATTACTTTCCACCTGGATCGAAATTAGTAAAAGACCTAAATAAAAAGGGCAAAGAGCACATGTAAAGAAATCTAGTTGCAACTTTTTCATGCCAGAACTTAAAATGTACTGAATACTTAAATGTTTTAAACAAAATATGGAAAATCTCTTTACGAACAAACAGAAAACTTACCCGTTGAAAATTATTCGTTAATTAATTAGGTAATTGATGTATTTTCGGCTCACAGCAAGTAAGAACAAAAGAAATCTTCACCCCTCAAAAGCTTTACCACGCAAAAAGGCAATGATTACTTGTTGCAAAAAATTATACTATAAACGGTACGTACAAATCGACTTTTTCGCACAATTTTCATCGTTGTGAAGATTTTGCATTTAACAGGAAATAAATGTAACGGACAATATTTAAGTTTGTATAAACATAAGTGCAGGTTGTCCTTTGGCTTAAAAAACTCAAGCGGCGTCAAACTTACTCAAGTACTGTTAAATTGTCTCAAATATTTTTAATGGTGAAATTCATAGTAAATTCATAGTAGAAATTTCATAGTACTTGCTTAAATCCATGTAACCTGTGGACATGCCAAATTATGTGCTTTTGCAATTCATTTTGTTTTAATTTGTGGTTTGTTCAACATGCAACAGAATTCGTTTTTCTTGGAAAACTGTGTACTTGAACCGGACAACTTGAGACAAATTGTCAATTGCAGATGTAAAGTGTAATTATTTAGTCGTATTCGTAGTCTGGTTTGTATTTTTCAACATGATCATTTACTCATCAATATTTATTCAAATTTACAAAGAGAAAAACAGAGATTAGTCTGTTTATTTAAAAAAATTCCAACGTGTGTTTTGAGCCTTGAGCCTTGAGACTTAAATCTCATCTGAAAGATTGTAAATTACATAGAAACTTCCTACTAAATCCAAGTTCAAACTTAGACCCGGTTTACCTTTCATTTTGGCTTTGAAAAGTACCGATCAGTCGATCGAT
>JAQGBH010007274.1:0-11246 GCA_034698265.1 Sminthurinus aureus
CTGTAAATATTAGCCGAATAAATGATTAAACAAATAAACACTACACTATACTGATTTATTGTCCAGATCACTGATTTGGGTTCAGGTTTGCCCAAAAACGCACTCTGTCTATTTTAGAAGTCTTGGTGAATGCAAACTATAGACACTTTGTTTTGATTTCACAAAACTAATAAAGCACCTACAGAAAAACAAAGCCAAGTACGTGATTAATAAATTAGCGATTCGAAACAAGTACAATTTCAGACACTTCCTTTAAAACTCGAGTGAAATAGCCAGAAATCGTTGAAATTGTAACTAAATGGATCTGTGATTTTTCAAATTTTTTTATTTGTTTATTTAGCTTTTTTGTCTTGTGCTTCCACAGATTTTTGTATTTAATTTTATTGTGTAATTTTAGGAATGCTGAGCATGGCAAAAGTTTTGCTGTCAATGCAGCACGGAATTCTTCCCGGCAATCTTCGTTACAAAACTCCAAATCCAAATGTTCTCGCACTTTTTGATGGTAGACTCAAAGTTATAGCAGAAAATACGCCGTGGAGTGGCGGGATCGTTGGATTGAATTCATTTGGGTTTGGCGGAGCAAATGTAAGAAAATAGAAAAAGTACTTGGTTTTTAGCCCCCTTGTCCCTTTAAATTTTAGCATGATTTTCTACTTGATTTTTGTGACTCTTCAATGAAGAGTCTTCATCCACTACATCTGTATGTTGTTTTCAAATATTTCAAACAGGTTCACGTTATTTTAAAATCGAATTCTGAGAAAAACCTACAAACAACTAAAACACAACTGGAAAGCGTTCCTTTCCTCATCCCGTTTTCTGGGAGAACAAAAGACGCGGTTGAATTTGCCCTCACAAAAATAACCGATGCATTTTCTAAGTCAGCTGTCCTTCCTCAACAACTGCAAAGACAAAGGCTTTTATATGAAATAGCCCGCTCGGGGACTCCAGGTCACACCGTTAGAGGTCATATTGTCATTTCCTCTGACATCCAACAAAGTCATCAGGATGTCCAAGAAAATACAGGTGCTGGCTGGCCGGTCTGGTTCATATTCAATGGAATGGGCAGTCAATGGTCACAAATGGGGCGACATCTGTTGAAATTCCCCGTTTTTGAAAATTCAATCAAAGAATCAGCTGACATTTTAAAACCACGTGGAGTTGACCTAATGGCGATATTAATTGACGAAGATGAAACTGCCTTACAAAATGACGTGATAAAATCCTTTGTTGCCATCACTGCTGTTCAAGTTGCTCTTGTTGACCTTTTGAGGTCACTAGGCGTGACCCCATCTGGAGGGATTGTTGGTCACAGTGTGGGTGAACTTGCTGCTTCTTATGCTGATGGGTGTTTCACAGCGAGTCAAACTGTCCTCGCAGCATTTGCTCGTGGTTGGGCGATTACGGAATCGGTGGGAAATGGCGCTCAAGTAGAATACGCCATGGCCGCAGTTGGTCTCTCTTGGGAAGAGGCCAAACAAAAATGTCCACCAGGAATTTATCCAGCTTGTCACAATGCCAAGGACAGTGTTACAATCTCAGGTCCGAGAGAGGCCATTGAGATTTTTGTGCAACATCTTAAAACTGACGGAATTTTTGCAAAAGAGGTCAACAGCTCCAAAATGGCATTTCATTCAAAATACATTGAGCCTGCCAAAGCCAAGCTAAAGTCTTTGATGGACGAAATAATTCCGGTTCCTCAGCCACGATCTGCTCGCTGGATCAGCTCAAGCATTCCTGAAAATGAGTGGAATTCTCCTTTGGCTCAATTCTCATCCGCTGATTACCATGTGAACAATTTGGTTTCTCCAGTTTTGTTTCAAGAATGCCTTCAAAAAATACCTGATGGCTCCATCGTCATTGAAATTGGTCCTCATGCTCTTCTCCAGGCGATTCTTAAGCGATCTCTCCCTAAATGTACAAACGTTGGCCTTGTGAATAAACATCACACGGATAACTCCATTTTTTCCCTCCAAGCCCTGGGAAAACTGTACAACAGCGGTCTCAATCTGAAATTATCCTCTTTGTATCCTCCTGTTGAATTTCCAGTGGCAGTTGACACGCCATCTGTTAGCCCTTTGATCAAATGGGATCATTCTCTCGTTTGGGATGTTCCCCGGTTTCCGGATGATGACAGTTTCAATCGCTTGGTATCATCAAACTCAAATTCCGGAGAAATTGCGATGGAAATAAGGTTAAACGCAGAATCGGATAAATTTTATGCGGATCATATAATTGACGGACGAATACTTTTCCCGGGAGCTGGATATTTGTTCCTCATCTGGAAAGCTTTTGCTTCTCTACAGCACAAGGATTTTGAGCAAGTGCCAATTGTGCTGGAGAATGTTAATTTTTTGAGAGCTACAGTTTTGCCGGTAGATGGCACCCCTGTGAAATTCCACATTAACATTTTTAAAGGCACAGGAGAATTTGAGATTATAGAGAGTGATGTTGTCAAAGTGACTGGAATTGTGAGGGCACCGAATGGAAATGAATTTCTCCCGTTGGAGCCACCTTCGGATCTTCACCTAAATCCGTCCAGAATTCCTATGTCAACAAAAGACGCGTACAAAGAACTAAGACTTCGGGGTTATGAACTTGGCGGGGTTTTTCAGGGTATCCACGTTTTAGATACTGAGAGTAGCCGAGCGAAACTAAAATGGCAGAATAATTGGGTCACATTTATCGATACTGTTGTCCAGGTGAATATGTTGCACAAGGACTTCCGCGCCCTCTATCTCCCGACACAGGTGGAGAAAGCGGTTTTTGACCCTGTAACTTTTCTGCGGGGTCTACAGCAACAGCGGGACGAGAAACAAGAGAAAGAAAAAGATGGCATCATTTCAATCGACAAAGAAGATGAAGAAAAAGAAAAACTTGTTCCGGCGTTTTACAACCCAGATTTGAATGTCGTCACATGTGAAGGAATTCAATTACAAAGACCTAAAACTGGAACGGCCCCAAGGAGATTTAATACTTCAAATCTACTGCGACTAGAGAAATTTGAATTTACGCCCTATTTTGACGACGGCAGCAGCTCAGAATCATTGACGAATTCCTTTGAAACCTCCCTCTCAGTTTGTCTAGACGTTGTGCTTGAAAATACACTTGGCAACAAACTCAAGATGTTAGAAATCCTTGGTAATGAAAGTGATTCAGCAGAAAACTCTGTCATTAGTCAACTCGCTAAAACGCACATTCTAAACCAGCCGACTAAATCATGCGCTGGAAAAGTCATTGTTTTAGCGCAAGGTCAAAGTCAAGGTCAAAGGTCACAGGTCGTTGAAGCCATGCAAAATGCTGTAATACAGGTCACTCTTGCTACAATGGAAAATGAGGCCGAACTCATGCGAGAAATGTCCAGTTCAGTTGATCTCGTCATAATTGATGAAACAAAATTGCTTAAGAATTTGAACGGCCCGGGGTTTTCACTCAGAGACCAAGGATTTCTACTTTACCACAAACAGGGTTCAATGGAATTTAAATCTGAATCTGATTTTAAAGCACTTGAAGATTCGTGTGGGCTTTTCTTGGTGGCCCACAAAATCTCACCCTCTCGTCATTTTTACCTGTTCAAGAAATCCTTGCAGAATTTGCTTGTTGAGAACGAGACCCAAAGTTTAATCCACCCAGTTAAGATAAATCTGAGTCCGGATCTTCCGCCATATTCATTTTCTCATTTCAATTACAGTTGGGTCGAAGAACTCAAGATGGCGATGCAAAAAGCAGCGGACATGAAAAAGGAATCACATTTCAGAATTTACCTAGTTTCAAAGGAAAATGGAGCAAAAAATGGACAAACTATTCCTTCCGGAGTTTTAGGTCTTGTCAGTTCCCTCAGAAAAGAACCGGGAGGAGACAAAATCCGCTGTTTTTTCATCCGGGGCTTATCGGAATTTTCCAGTGATCTGAATTTCCTGAAACCGTCACAAAAATTCCTAGTCATGCTGCATCGTGATCTGGTGATGAATGTCTTTGAAAAAAATCTTTGGGGTTCCATGCGTTTTTACCGCCTTCCAAAAAATGTCAAAATTACCACAGTTGAGCATGCCTACTTGAATGTGATGACCCGTGGAGATTTGTCCAGTTTGAGGTGGTTTGAATCTGATCTCAAATATCACGAGCAACAATCCAAAATTTGCAGCGTCTACTACGCACCTTTAAATTTTCGCGGTAAGTTTTGCAAAATTACGAATTTCTCAGTGAAAAATGTAAGCCTGCTTTTATCGTTTGGTTTTTGTAATTTCAGACGTGATGCTTTGCACCGGAAAACTGGCTCTGGATTCACTTCCAAACAATCTTGGAACCAAAGAAGGTTTGCTCGGTCTGGAGTGGAGTGGTGAAACCCAAGACGGTGCAAGAGTTATGGGCGCGGTTCAAGCTTCCGGATTGGCTACTTCTGTAATACCCGATAAAACATTTGTCTGGGATGTACCAAAAAATTGGACTTTGGCTGAAGCTGCAACAATTCCGATGGCCTACGCAACGGCGTATTACTCTTTAGTGGTTCGTGGAAAAATTCAAAATGGCGAGTCTGTTTTGATCCACGCGGGTGCCGGTGGTGTCGGAGTGGCTGCAATAAGACTCGCGTTATCAATGAACTGCACAGTCTATACGACAGTTGGATCTCAAGAGAAAAGAGATTTTCTCACCAAAACCTTCCCACAGCTCAAAGATTCCTCATTTGCAAATTCCAGGGATTCCGGCTTCCGTGAGCACATCCTTCGAGAAACAAAGGGTCGCGGAGTTGACCTGGTTCTAAACAGTTTGGCTGGTGATCAACTCCAGGCTTCAATAAAATGCCTTGCTTTTCAAGGGAGATTTTTGGAGATTGGAAAAGTGGATCTTTTCAAAAACAGTAGTCTTGGGATGTCAATTCTGTTGAACAATGTGAGTGTTCATGGAATTGTACTCGATGGGCTCAAAGATGGTACACCTGACAAACTAAAAACGGGACAACTTCTTCAAGAAGGCCTAAATTCTGGAGTTGTTCAACCTATAAATGCTACAATATTCTCTGATTCAGTGGAAGATGTCGAAAAAGCTTTTCGTTTCATGGCCAGTGGAAAACATATCGGAAAAATCTTAATCGAAATTCGCAAGGAAAGGGATAAGAAGATTGTTGAAAATTCTGCTGATTCTCAAAAAATTATCCAAGCTAAGCCACGGACTCATTTCAATCCCCAAAAATGTTACATTGTCATTGGCGGTCTGGGTGGATTCGGACTTGAACTTTGTGGGTGGTTAATTGAAAGAGGTGCCAGGAAACTGGCCATCGTTTCCCGCTCTGGAGTTAGAAATGGATATCAATATAGCTGTCTTAGGAAATGGCGGAGAAATGGCGCTACAATTTTAACACCTACAACAGATACTACTACTCTAGAAGGAGTTACAAGCTTATTAAATGAATCAATATTGAAATTAAGGGCACCACTCGGTGGTATTTTCAATTTAGCGATGGTTTTAGCTGACGGCATTATACAGAATCAGACAGCCGAAACATTTCAAACCGTTTCCCGGCCCAAAATTAACAGCACAATATTTCTGGATCAAGTTTCTCGAACTCTTGCGCCATCTCTCGAGTATTTTGTCGTGTTTTCAAGTGTCGTGAGTGGGAGAGGAGGTGCAGGCTTGTCAAATTATGCGTGGGCGAATTCAGGGATGGAACGAATTTGTGAAAACCGCCAGAAGGACGGACTAGCTGGATTAGCCATCATGTGGGGAGCGATTGGTACGTTAATAGATCATTTTCAGGTCAAAGGTCAAAGGTCACAAATGCACATACCTGTTCATACTTGAAATAGGTGACGTAGGGGTGTTGCAGGATGAAAAGCGGATGGGAAACGAAGCGGAGATGGGTGGTACCGTTCCACAAAGAATATCCAGTTGTCTCAATTCACTGGAAGTTTTACTGCTACACAGCAAATTCCACAGGCAGCCTGTTTTGTCTTCACTGGTGCTGGCTGAAAAAAGGAGGGATCATTTTAAAAATGGGAAGACACGCAGGGTGGGAAAGAGTTCCAGTCTCTTGGATAAAGTTGGACACATTTTGGGGATGAAGTCGGAGGCAATGGCAAAAGTAAACCCAGGGATGAAACTGCATGAAATGGGCATGGTAACACTTTTTCATAACTCTTACAAACATCTCAAAGAGTGAATAAAATAAAGAATGATTAAACTAATTACCAATTCATGATGCTTGTGCTGTTGTAGGATTCACTTATGAGTGTTGAGATAAAGCAAGTGGTTGAAATGACCACGGGTGCCACAATGAGCAACACCGATATGTCGGAACTCTCCTTTGATAAAATTGATCAGTTGCAATCCCAAATCGTCCACAAGGAAACTCAGACAAACGATCCAGATAATTCTCCTCTTGTAGAAGAAACTGAAAGCAAAATGGAGGAATACAAACAAGATGAAGATGAAGTGCGTCAAGAATTCTCAGCACTTGTGAACACTGCAAAAAACATGCTGCAAACTGAAAAAGAAACAGAGCACCAGGATCGAGAACATAAAAATACGGCAACAAACTCTGTCATGCCTTCCATAAATCACGAGATAATTTCCAGTGACCTCAACTTGCCCGCCTCCATGACCTTGCTGACCTCTGTCTTTACCTACTGCCAAAGCGTTTTCACTTTCCTCTTGATCGGGTTTCTCCTCCTTTTTTCCACCATCCTCCGCTGTGTCGCCAAACTCTATCTAAAGCTTTTCCATGACCGAAATAACCTCAGACTTATCTCAGGTTCTTTTGATAATATTTGTGCTGCAAGTCCTCGAACTGCAAACTTGACTTTCAATTGCCGATTTTTTGGAGTACCTTCAAAATCAAAAATCATTAGGATTGTGGACGAGCGTGTGATCAGTTGGAAGACTAATATTTCCTTTGACTCAAAGCTGGTCGATGAATACGAACCGTACGAATCTCTCCGTTGGAAAATCCAAAAGGGTTTATTTTTCTACTACTGGAAAAGAGATCGATATTTCAATGTGGTGGATCACGTAGTTTGTGAAACGTGTGAAAATGTCGCTGCACTGGAGAATGCGACGCTGAGGGCAAATGAATTTTATCACAATTTCAAATGGACCAGTGAACGACCAAAGCCGCAATGGGAATTTAGAGTCATTTCACCACATTATCCAGTCAATTTTCCAGAAGCGGAGAAGGAATTCGTCATCATGTTTTGTATGCACCACGGTTACGGGGATGCACTATCCGCATTGCACATGGTTCAGTGAGCTTTTTGGATTTTTCTACATTATTTATATTATTTATGGCTTTGAAACCAGGACAGTGGACAGTGGACAACTTAAAATGGTTGTATGCTGAAAATGTTTAGGTACGCCTTGGCCGATGTAAAACCTCCGGCATGCGTCGCTCCTCAACTAAAACCAACTGCCGCCATTCCTGAAAGTAGTCACTTGCTGCAAAATTTAAAATACGTGATTGCTGGCACAAAATATGGCGTTTCCGTGGGAAATGTTCTGATAAAAGACCTTTCTCGCCGTCGACGAGAAACAAGCGAACACACTCCGTTTTGTTCCGTTCCAGACTCAAAAAGGCACTGCGGTCTGGCTAAATACAGCTTAAGTCAAATTAAATCGGTAGTAACGAGCGATGGCACATCTGTTTCCCTCAACTCTGTCATTCTCACTTGCGCATCCAAAGTGTATCAACGACTTTATGCTTCACAAAAAAACCCAAAAAAATCCAAAATACCAAAATCACTGATGGTAGGTCAAACGTCAAATCATTTTTTAAACATAAAGCACTGATTTTCTAATGGGGAATCATATTTTTCTTTGGATACTTTGATCAGAAAACGTACATTTTAAAAACTAGATAAAGACTTGGTACCCGCAGGACAAAATAAGTTACGATTTTGTATTATCTCTCCGTGATGCATTTTTCGGGGTTTATCCCTGGCATCGGTCTTTTGTGTCAACTTTACAACCCGAGGATTTTTTTCAACTCGAAAATCGCCAAAACAAAAAAGCCTTCTCACAATCAGAACTGAAGATTTTTTAGCCAGCTTGCCAGCATCAAAAAACCACAGCGAATTCTGTTAGGATTTCTAGCCCACAAGTTTTTGCTCAATTTTCGGCTGAAAAAATCAGCTTACTCGCCCAAATTTGGCTTACTACACGGAAAATAGCCGAATCCACCAGAATTCTGTTGGTCATCCTAACTTTTTCGGCCAAAATTTGGGCAAAAATTCGGCTGAAAAATCCTGTTCCCAGATTTTGATGCGGGTGAGCATTAAATTTCGACTCTCTTTAAAGACCAATAATGTATATTATAATAGCATTACAAAAACCGCTGGGGGAAAAATGTATCAGCGTTCACAAATCAAAACCAATTTTCATGATATTGGACTCATTTGATAGAAAAATGCAAGCACTACAATGGTTACGTAATTTCACATTGATATTTAATTGTTAAGCCCGTAAAAACTTCAATTAAAGCTAATACACTTTACAAAGAAATTTGTTTTTTATAATTCGAGAATTGAATTTTAAGGATTTTAATTAAGTAACAATTGTTCTTTGGCATGTTTCTGAATTTTTGAGACAACTTTGAAAAAGATCCGTAGAGTACTTAAAAAGTTATGGATTTTAATTATAATGACGTGGATTTCGGGTGCTACGAATGAACGTTCAAACGGAGCGCAACACATGAGACAACTTGTGTCACAGAATCACAATAGTTGCCTCATTATGCCGCTTTAAGACTTTTCCCGACCCGCTTGAAATTTTTCAAAAATGCCAAAACTTTATAACAAGTGAAAGGGTTGTTGGGAGCAGCTGATTTTGATTTTTTGAACCACTTAAGCACACTTGGCTTGCATCTGGATCGATTTCTATCCTGAAAAATGCAAAAATTCAAGTCATGTTTTGACAGTCGTTCGGTCTTGTTGCGAACTCAGAGGACATTTGTAAAATTGAAGGGCGTGTCAAAGTATTTTTTGCAAAAAACCAAATTTCGGTTCCCCGCAGTCTTTTAGCTTCAATCACTTATTATGCCAAAGTGCGTGAATTTCAATGAATTACTGTAAGTGTTTTCCGTTGCTACGGTTTTTGTGTTTGTTTCAACGGAGAGTCATTAGAAATAAGTAAAAAGAGAAAGGTGCTGTGATGACAGTGGATCCTTTAACATTAAAAACGTATTGACGATCAGCGCCACAAAACCAACACGGCGGAATTTCTGTCATCGTATTTGTTATAACATTACGCGAATCCACAATACGTCACAACACCTTTCTCTTTTTATTTTGTGTGCACTCATTATGCCAATGACTCTCCGTTAGTTTTTTTATGTTTTACAACGAATTTAAAAATCCCATTTTTGCTTTCTCGAGTTGAATTCCGAATCTTTCAAAATAGTCCGAAAGGTTGAAGTGTGAAGCAAAGTTGTGAGAAACTTCCTGGCTTTGTACTAGGGATTTTTGGAACAAACACCAACAATTTCAATGCTCAGTAATTTACGAAATATTTACTTTCAAAAATGGTCAGAATTGCTGCAGGAATCAGTTAGTGATAGTTTTGTGCTCACAAGTTTTCTCGGAGGGACAGAAATACCTCGTTTGAATAAACAAAAATGCATCACGGATCCGTCAAAATATCCAAAGGATTTTGTGTTTTTACACTCACTTGCGCCCACAGGCGTGGATGCCATACGCATCTCGACCGTACGCGAAACTAGGATTGGTCAATAATTTTACTCATGCGTACACTAGCATTCCGCTTGGCTCCACAACGAGCGATGACAACAAAGACAAGGGACAAGAAATGAGTTGCATTATTCAGAGGAATCTGGAGGAATCCAGCACACCTGCAATTTTGGATGGTTCCTGGATCAATAACTGGATCATGTCACGCATACCATATCCCTTTAACCAACTCGCTAATGCCATTTTGCCGAGTCCCCACATCGTTTACACAAATGTGCCAGCTACCCTCCTTCGTCACATGACCTTCTTCGGCGGGTAAGCACCACGCATACAATACACAAATTCTTCGAAATGCCGATTTTTCGGAATTTCTAGTACAGTTTAAAGCACAGAGAATTTACTGTTCTTGTTCTGCGTGTTTCAGGTACAAAATTAAGGATTTTTACGGTACCACTATGTTTTTTAGAAAAACTCATGCATCTCTGGCCTCTGCAGTAGATAGCGCTGCTGATACAGTCAGGTACTTTATAATCAAAACTGAATCGTAAAGAAAAAATCTAAATTTTTATAAAAACGACTTTCTGACATTTTGCAGCTTGACATTGACCGTGGATGACAGTGCTCTGGATATTTGTCCAGTGTTTATCCAGAGGTTTTTCACGTTACTCCAGGAAGAATTGAATTACTTGGTGAATTTGGATCGGTGAAATTAATAATTGGAAACCGGAGCAAGTAATGTGAAACAAATCACAGATCCCTTTAGTTATGATTTTAATCTCTTCGCCACTTTACAAAGCAGTTTGTACCGGATTTTCTGCAATTTGTGAAGCAAACATATTTGGTTGCTTTGTTACGTTGTAGTGGGAGACCAATTTCGTTTCCCTGAACCCTGAATTATCATTAAATATTGTTAGAAAGCGATATTAATGTACGGGGCCGCACAGGTCGAAGTTCTGAAAATCGACTGAGATCTGCAAACGGCTGCTCTCTATACTTTGGTATAGTGCGATAAGTGGCTCCTTTCTATATTTAAGCTATGGGAAAGAACAACTTATCGTAGTATACAAAGGTCTAGAGAGCAGCCGTTTGCAGATCTCAGTCGAAATGTGACGCAGAAGGCCGAGAGAATCCTCAGACTATGGTACAAAATAATGATAGGCGCACAGTGATCCAGAATGCATATTTAAACGCCTTTGCCCTGAAAAATGAACATGCGAATTTCCGGAAACAAAAAGTGTACCTGTGTTGAGATACTTTGGAAGCACATTTTCCCCAAGTTTTATCAACATTGCAAAATTTATGAGCCCACGGAAAATTCGGGAAATTCCGAAACTCCATACAGTCTAATGCTAAAATTTTACATTTCTGTAAAAGACACGGAATAACCAAGAATGACCAACGACTAACACTGGGTGATAGTCCACATGCTGTGGAGTTATTCTATGTAAAAATTTGCTGCGGAAACTTGCGGATTTGCATGATATTGTAAAATTAAAATAATTATTTTCGCATTCTTTTGACATTTGAGGCCATAAAAAACAGATGAAACCTGATTTTTCGGGAAAACAAACCACA
>JAQGBH010007275.1:0-11244 GCA_034698265.1 Sminthurinus aureus
AAGAAACAAAACCCATGGAAACAGGAATTATAATTGAGATTGAGATTGAGAAAATCTCAATGTTCGTTCTAGAATTCCACCGTATGGCGTAAAGTTAGTCCAATATATATACTCAATATCATGTCTCTGACATTCCCTATACCTAAATAAGTTCAATATTATTCGTTTACTTAGTATATTTTCATCTCTATCTCAAAAAATAGCAAACATGACCATCATTGGATCTTTTCTAGCGTGGAAAACATAATATATAAGTTCATGTAACCAATCATTACAGCGCTTTCTTCTTCACCTGCATTCACATCATTTCTATAAAACGAATTAGAAAGAAATGGCAATGAAATGTACTGGAATGAATATTATAAACATCAAAGCAATTGTCTTCTCTTTGATCAATTTTGAAATTAGTATTTTATTTTTTCATTTTTTTTTTCTTTTCATTTGCTCCCGTTATTCTTATCAGTTTAGCGTTTTTAGTATACATACTTACATCTACTACGTAAGTAGAAGATTTCTTAACTGTATACTTACATAACTACATTTGCTATCCGTATTATACTTATTACTTAATATAAAGCATCTTTTCTACGGATAATACTTAAAGTAAAATGTAATATTACGATAACATGTACAATGTACAAGGATACTTACACACTTTTTTTAGAGGGAAACCTATCAACTTATACCATGTTAATATGTCAATGGCTTCCCCTCCTTTTTTTGCTGTTTGTATATCTATTAGTATTTCCGTAGTATTTCCGTATATTTTTGAGGTAAATAATATTATTATTATAATATGTATAGAGTCAAAGTTACTAGTTAATACAGTTAAATAACATGCACTCTAATATAATATGTGACTTTCAAGAGAAGTTTTAAATTTTTACGGAATATACTATGTAATATAATTGAATATTATAGGTCCACTTAAAACTTCTCCTTAGATTATATTTTATATTCCAGGCGTATAATATACATATACTATTCAGTATTTACTACAGATTGCAATCATGTATCCATTATCCATAATACCGAGATGTGTACTTTATGCGCCTGGAATTTATGCAGTCTGATTGAACTGATAATTAATTTAATTAACGTATGACTAATATTACAAGAAATTAAATGTGTAAAACGCAATTTAAATATATTCATGTGTGTGTACAAAAATCACTCAGGGAATAGATTTCTTACAACAAAAGTGACGCACACATGTTTACATAATCCAAAAGTATATGTGTAAAATACACCTAACCTAGCAACAACAACAAGAAATCAAAATTGATAACACTTACGAGTACGGAAATTAAACACATGTTACATCAATGATGCATAGTATTTTTAAATTGAACTACATAACTTAACCTTTGAATGATAAGGTTACTGTCACCATTTTTGATTCGAAAAGGAGAAAGATTAAACACTCAAGAAATATTGAGACACGACAGGTGAATAATTTTAAAGGATCTGCATTGACCGAAAGTAAACGTAATAGCTATACTGCCAAAATTAGACATTATATTCGTTTTAATTTCAAAAACATGTTAAATGTACCTTATAATGTTTACGGTTTCATATACATAGACTTAAATGTGTGTAATTATCCATGATTCCCTTAACACTTATCACACTATTTGAATCCTTTTTTTTCTCTGAAATTTTATACGTGGACTAAGATGTAAGTTTGATACATGTATATTATATTATATATATTTACTTCGGTTTTACGCATATATGATACTATAATAATATGATATTATTTTTAGTATTTAGTAATAATGATTATTATAGATATAATCATTAATATACATTTACTTATATGTGTTATAAAATATATGTGTAATGTGTACCTATAGAACTTTCAAAGTCCTATAATAATATATTATTATTGTTTCTATTCAATATATTTAGATTTTGCATGATTTTATACATCTACGTTATATACCTCAACATTTTTTCAATCTTATGTAATATTGACTGGACAATGTAAATCTCAGTTTCCTGAGAATAAATGTGACGACACATTGAAAATACCATCACAATAAGAGAAAGGAAAAACAAAACATGTTGTTATACATGCGTATAGTTTATTTTTGTTCCTTGTTGATGCCTTACAAATTAATAGAATTATTGTCATATATAATAATTCTATTAATTCATAAGATGTCATAAAAAACGGATAAAGGAACAAAAACATGCTACATCTCTTATTAAACAAATATTTGAAGAAAAGATACGAAATGAAGTGGACAGAGTAGTATCATAATATATATATATACTGTCGTGAGTACTATTTAGTAGATTCGGTTACTTAATAATCATTATTATTTATAAAACCTATACTATACTATAATATAATATTATTATAACTCAAGTTCATATAATGAAATATCACCAAATAAATTCAGTAGCCCCAAATAGTACATAAAAAATAAAAGGATAATAATTATTATTACGGACATCATCAAATTTACGAATGATGATGAATTAATATTTCTAATATTATAAAAAAACAATGAGTTTCATTCATAATAAATCATCCAGGTATTATATTTTATAGTATATTATTATTGTAAAATAATAGCAGTATGCTGATTTGTTTTATCTAATATATCTTTTTGTAGAATACATTAATGTGTATTGTATAATATATCTGCCGTGTTGAATTCATTTTACTTTGTTAAAATTAAGGATAATAATATATTATTACTATACTATTATAATGTTTTCGTTTTAAATCACTAATAGAAGTAGTTGTTTCATAGTAATAATAATACAATATATAACCTCGTAGATATGGATTGTTTTTATTTTTTAAAAAAAAAAGAGACAAGAGGATAAAAGATTTTTTTGAGGGAGTTCACCTTGTAATAAACGATCCAAACGTTCTTGCTGCTGTAGTTTTTTGAAGGGATATTAAAACGTCCGTATAAGTTTAGCACCTAAAATTTGATTTAAAGTTTAGTCGAATTCCATGTCTTCATCTAATGCTGATGTACTATTTGGATTAGTTTGTTGTTGAGGTTGTTGTTGTTGTTCGGGACTGGCAGTATTACTAAATAAAAATACGATACAAAGAAAATTTATAATATTATGTACATTAATCTGGATTCATTTTTTAATTCGTATGATTATCATTTTAAAAAAGGTAGATGGACAGTTAATTTTTTTTCCAAAACGAAAATATATTATGTAACTTCAGGGACCCATGATTAATTTTTCATTTGAGCTCACAAAGAAAAATCGTAAGTACACCTTGGAGCCCAAACGGCTGAACGGATCTTAATGATCCATAGACCAAAAATTAGGTAAAGAATGGGAGAATTTTGTACAATCGATAAGAATCCTCAACTCCATCATCTTCGAGGTTTAAATCCATTTCCCCATCAGTGGAAAGTTTGTTTATTTGTTTGTTTGTTGTTGATTGTCATTCGTATCCAATGGAAATTATGTACGCACGGATGGGGAAACGGGATTTAAACTTGGAAGATGATGGAATCTAGGATTCTCATACACTTGCCTAAATTCCTCCCTTCTTTACCTAATTTTTGGTGTACGGATCATGACGATCCGTTCAGCCGTTTGGGCTCCAAGGTGTACTTACGAATTTTCTTCGTGAGCTCAAATGAAAAATTAATGATGGGTCCCTTAAAATATAAAATATAATATTACTGAATGAAAAAGAAAGGACTCATTAATAAACAAAAAAAAGTACAAATGGATATTATAAATCTTTGATGATTTTTACATATATACTGTGTAATATTTATTTACTTACAGATCCTTCCTACACACAGGGCAAGTGGCATGCAATTTTAACCACGGTAATATACAGTCTGAATGATACACATGTTCACCTATAGAAATTATTAAACATACGAAATGAAATACAACAAGGTTTACTTCAAGTTAATTTTGATTTAGATAAAATAATTTTTACAGTATACCATGTACTGCATAATATATACTGTGGTTTAAAAATGAATATCTACTCTTACAGTTCCATGTATCTTTATATATAATATTATTATAGTACATAGTTATATACTCACAATCTAGTCGTATCACATTTTCATCAAATTCAAAATCCTCCCAACAGACTGAGCATTGGAGTTTAGCATCAACTTGCTCTTTGGAAATTCGAATATAAATTAATTCTGATATTTTTTCTGTTGATAATGGAGCTGGGCCAGCTGATTCCATATTATTCATCAATTGTGTAACTATAAGAAAATTTAAAATTAGTTTTTTTTCCCAGTATAAAAATCTTTATGTAATATGTACTATCATACAAAATAAAAAATATTACATGTATATATGAATAAATGGAATATTTAAAATCAAAACTATATAATATATTATGTTTTATGGTTTTAATTAAAATTGATCGTTTTTAGAATACATGGGAATGTTCAATATTTTTTGAATATTTTTAAAATTCACATACCGATTGCATCAAATCCTTCACGACCCCATGCATAGTCACCTAAATTTATATTTCCAGAGAGTGGGAAACCCAACCCCCCTAAATTCTGTTGATGACCACCACCAAGTCCAGTGATGAGATCTAAATGTATAATGTATAGTAAATATTAAATAAAACCGTCACAGAATTGTAGCAGATAATTATAAGAATAATAAATTTACTTGCTTGATTAATAATAACAATAATATGTAATTATTAGTAACTAACTGTACTGTATTATAATCTACAATGTAAAAAACTATGTATTATAGTATCATACCAGTGATAAAAGTAAGGAACATATTTTCCACTGGCATTTCTGAGTTTCCACCAGCCCCAGCTGTTCGACCACCCGCCCCGCCATCAATAACGAATGAAAAATGAGGTCCTATAAATTATTAAATGAGTTAATAAATGAGTTGTATAGTTAAATATAATATATAATTATTATTAGATTTATATAGAGTTTTTCTTATTCCACATTGCATACGAAACACAAAGAATGAATAAATTTAACAAATAACTTACCACTACGTGTTCGACCACTCGTAGTAAATACATTAGCACTTGGACTATTTCCGGTAGCGGTAGCGGAAGTACTATTAGGTGTTTCTGGAAATTTAAATGAATGAATAAATAAATAAATTACTACACTCCCTACTATATATATGCACGATGTACCTTAAACATGCTCATAAAGGAGAAGAAAATACAATTTTTCCCTCTTTACAATGAAAAGTCTCAAAAAATCTAGTACAACATAATCGATTGCCATATAATGATATGCAAATTATGGGTACTCGTATTATCAAAGGATATGGCGACAGTTGGCAGTTATGTTTACTATAATAAACTAGACGACGGAAGAGTTATAACATCATGCAAATTAAATTAAATTAACTTCATAAAAAATAATTACTGCCAAAAGTGACTTTAAAATAATTACCACTGGATTCTGTAGATGAAGCTGAAGTTGGTGTACCAGGTGAAGGGTGAGCTCTTTGAGATGTAAATCTCATAGAATTTACTGGTAAACCTCCTCCACCTTGTTGTTGTGGAACAAGACCAATTAATTGGAGAATATCTAGAGGATTTAACACTGTTGCTTGATGTTGTTGCGGTTCATGATGTTGTTGGGATTCATCAATTTCTTCAATAAATCCTTGTGAGCACGATGGACATGTAAAATCAGCATTGCTATTTTATAAATTCAAAGGGAAAAGTTTTAGGTTCAAGAAAATTTAATTTCATAATAATTATTATTTATTAAAATATACATTATACAAAATTACATGAAAAATATTGTTTGAAATATATAAACAATAATACTTATTATTATTATTAATTATAATAATAATAGAATTCTTACATTCTTTCTATCCTTCTATCGCAAGTATGACAAAAGTATCGACTCATTTTGACGATTCTAAAAACAAAACCAAGACAAAAAAGCAAATGATTCAGCAGGGTTTAGCATATATATATTATAATATAATACAATATTCAGATATGATAATAATATAGTATGAAGATTATACTGACAGATAAAGTAAATTTTTTTTTTTTAAATGTCATAATGTAAGGCAATCAGATTAAGAATAATAATATAAAAAGTTTTGAAGTATTATTATTATACAAATATCCCATAATTGTTAATGTATATATCTAAGCATATGCAATACAATGAAATTAACCAAACGTTTAATGACTCAACACTTAACATATTTAAATCCTGACAGTTATGTAATACTATGTAAAAATACAACCCTATACTATTAAATCTATTAACACACTTAAATTTTAAAATTATCTGTATATACATGTTATGTACATGTTATGCATTATGTATATCAGTCCGTATTTCATACAGAAATATTAATGTAATAAAAAAAATGTACCCTTTTTTATTTAGTATAATGTAACAAGTTTTAGTAATTCCAAAAATATTCAAAATTTTCAATTTTTAACCATTTTAAACCTGTTTTTAAATGAGTAAATTCGTAAAACCGGAGAAAACAAATTTTTTTTTTTACCTTTTTCTATTTTGTGTTATAGACGTTCTATGTGCAACTATTGCTTCTTATCATCTAGTTGAACCTGCACACACAGATTTGTCCTGTTTTTTACATAACTGATTGTGGGTACTCACCAAAATTTTAATTACAATTAACTTTAATTAAATGTTATTGTATTTTATCTTTTTCCAAATTTTTCCTGCTATATGTCTATGTACTTTAAATTTTAGCGCGGAATCAGCTCAAAAAAAGTGAGCCAAATGAATACAAATGTGTGTACACATAAAAAATAAAGGGATAGATAAATAAATAAGAGTCTTTTAATATTTAAGTTAAATTTATTTATAAATTAATGTCTACCTTTTAATTTTTAGTATTGTGATTAATCTCCGTTAAAAATTATGATGACAAATGTCATCAGGACAGTATGTCATTTTGGGATGTGTTATATTTCGATTGCTATTTGTATTACAATTTCTATACTTTGTATGCAAACATCATCAGCTGTTTTTCAAGGCCCTTTGTCAAATGACATTATTCAAAACGTAAATGATAATCATAATGCTAAGGATCAAATTAGCTGTAAAGACGAGAAAGGTGATTATGTTGACTGGTAAATGGACATTAAAAAAATTATTACACTCTTTAATTAAATGCAAAATGTTATAAAACTAATTTCTTCTTCTATAAAAGGGACTACACACATGCATAATTACATAATATTATAAAAATGAGCAATAATAAATAATGCATTTTTAAAATTAAATTTGGATGTTTTACAGGTTCATAGTGTACAAACTACCCAAGGTACCAAATGCTCAAGATAAACTACTCAATGAAGGAAGCGCTCATTATTATTTGCTTCCAAAGTCAACAAAGTGGGTGAAATCAAAAATGCCAATAAATGACACTCAATCTTTAATTGGGAAAACTCTTGAACCTATACAGACGTATGAAAGCTCTCAAAATGTATGTTCATAAATAAATAAAAATAACAAGTATCATAATATTATCATATATCTCATATCTCCATAAATTTTAATTTACAAGTCTGTCACGATTCACGATGTATAAAATATAAAGTTGTAAGTACTTGTCATATCTATTTTTCAGGATGATACAAATTCCGATTTGGCTGTTATTCTCTACAATGATCAACCTCCTAATGTTGACCCTACGATTAAGGTGAGCTTAAAAACAGAGGTTTAAAACTATATGTGTGTAGTGTGTACGACATATATTATACTACAGCAATATTATTATACAGGAATTGTTTTCAATTTTTCATAGAACGTTTTTTTTGTCTGTTTACAATTTACAATGTATGAATTTTGAATTTTTTATCTAAAGGATGGACATACAAAAGGAGTAATTGTTGCAAATTCTCTTTCATCCTTTTGGATGCCACATTCAATTCCACATTTTCCGAAACCTGGATTTAGTTTTTACCCTACACCTGGAGGATTGGAAAATGGGCAAATGTTATTTTGTCTCTCAATACCAGATTTAGAAAAGTTGAATGATGTAGTTGGTGGAATTTTACACTATACAAAAGCAACATTTTATAATTCATCCATTTCTTCAAATCTTCAAAATAAACTACCAAAATTAGTGGATGCAATTAGTAGCAATAAGACAAGCAAATCTCCACCGTGGTATCAACAGTTTGAAATTTCAGTTGGTCAACTAGATATAACAGTGTTTGCTAAGGGGCCAAAATTTCATAGAGGTAATAAGTACACATTACACGTACATACGACTTTTCTTCTAATCTTTTCCTTTCATTCTTTTATATTGAACAGAAAGTTTACTAATACTATACATATTCTGTTGATTCGGAATAGAAATTTATGCGGACTGGATTGGACCGCATTTCAATACGAATATGGATGTTCAATCTTGGTAATTTTGTAGTACACCATAATATAATATATAAAAAATAATGTACACATAATATTATGCAATTGTGAAAAAGTGAACATCATACTTTGCTGGTATCACTGTTACCTTTTGTAACAAAAAAAAAAGAGAACTAAATTGGCTCCTTATAAAAGTAAATATAGAAATAATGTATTATATTTTATAGGTTGAATGGCCCTCATCCTTTTGTTTCAAACTGTACATCTAACTGTTCGAAAATCTACAACATTCTACAAAAACAAATGATTGGAGAGGACTTTTCATACATTAATGATCATTCAAAATGGGGTGTTTCTACAGACACGCGCTTGATATGTATTACTGATTTAAATCGTATGAAACCACAAAAAGGTAGAGGAGGAGTTGGACTTTGTTTCAAAAATGACATAATTTGGTCCGAATTTAAAAGTCTTGTTACAAAAACACAACCATGTGGTGCACTTGCTACAAGTTTTTCTCACGTAAAAAAGTTACGTGGACAAAAGCACCCATCATTATCATCATCAAAAGGCTATAGCAGGAACGATAAAATCCTGAAATTAGAGGTGGAAAGCAAGAATATTAGTTAAACGTTTTAAATTTTCAATAATAATTATAAATATATGCCTGAAAAAACTTTTTGGTTTTTATCCTGTTTTTTTTTTTATTTCTCAGTTGTTGTTCTTGTGCCAAACTCAAACTATTTATTTTAATTTTTATACTTTACGTTAGCGTTTCTTTGTCCTATTAGTACCTTCAATACATTAAGGTACTAATTATATTTTCGTCGATTATATGATTGTTAGGTGACAGTATATATATATACTTTTATTTATTCAAAGTCTAGAAAATGATCTGTGATGATAAAATTTCAAAAAATATAGTATAAATCTTGCTGATATTCAGAAGTTACCTAAGTATAATAATTATCATAATAATATTATGAAAAAATAAAATTACTTTACTGCATGCATGTTAGTTAATACTACATATGTTATATATACATTATATTACATATATACCTAATAGCTAAAATATGTATACTATAATATTATAGTCCTTAATTCATGTGCAGGTGTATACGGGTATACATAATATATATCTACATATTCTGGAACATCATACTCACTTACAATTTACTATCCTATACATTTATTAGTCAACTTTTACATAATTTGTTAGAGCTTATAGTCTTGAAAAACCATTATTGTGGTACAACGAACAAAGTCTAAATTATTGTTTTCAAAGAGCGCAACTTACAGACTGTATAATTATCTATTACACGTAATTTTAGTAATTTCGTTCGTTGATATTTCAATTTTCAGTACAAGTGGTAGTTCCCTTTTCATATAATACAATGTACATATTATATATATTGTGTATGATGTATGCAATAACTTTGTACGTAATGTATATAATAATATAATATTATATCATACAATAAAGACTACAGAAAGTTATGAATTTAATCGCGTTCGTTTATTCAACTTTGTTCATAGTTTGTTTTTTTTTTACACTTTAACACTAAAAATTTGGAGTAATATTATTATTATTCATCAGAATCAATAACTAACTTTTTCATTTTCAAAATCTTGGAAAATGTATCGTAATAAACGTGATGCGTTTGTATTTTTTTTTTTTTTTTTTGTAAAAATGCTTGCAATTGGTTTTCCTGAAGAATCAATATAATAGTATAATATATAATCAAATTTCCATGCAAGTGTAACCAAATACAATAATCAATAATCAATAATATATAATAATATACTCTACAGATTTGGGACACTTTTACACATCACATTCACATATAATTCACATAAATTTAATTTTTCTGTACTGTAAAATGCTAATCATTAGTATTATTGTGTATATATTTTATAATATTATTGTACGGGAGCATAACCACTTAAATCTTCTTATTTTTCTCCATCTAATGCTAAAATATCGATCATAAATCATAAATAATCAAAGTGCACGAATTCAAATTCTTTCCTACAGCATAATACTAATATGAGAATATTCTATATATATATAATATCTAAAAAACCAATTACACACTGCCTAATAATATAATCAAACAGGTCATAGGAGTTTATTTTATATTATTATAATATACCAAAGTTTTCAGACGAGATAGTTTTTTATTCATTCACTCACTCATGTAATATAATATTAATTTTATATATTTTATCATATGATTGTGTACTTCTTCATATTTTTGAAGTTTCAGTCCTTGTAAATCTAACGAGGTAAAGAACACATGTCACAAGCTTGTTTATCCCCGTTATTTATAAAAGTACAATGATTGCAAGTCCACGTTGACTGAGGTATAGTTGTAGGTATTGATGAATTGCCACCATCTGTTGACCCGATTCCAGATGATGGACCAGGTTGTGATAATGTGGAAGCTTCCACCAAGGACTTGACCTATTCAAATGTATAAGTTTCCATTAGTATTAAGTATTAACTATTATTACCTTTTACCTTTTATGAATTCAGAATTCGTGTATGGTTAAAAGGACATGGGAGGCAAATAAAGGGATTTTGGGTCACTGTCCGATTTGGCTCAAATTTGGTACAGAGGTACTTTAGACCATGGCGAACAATGTTTGTGAAGTCATTTCAAGAGTGATTGCCCCCTTTGACCTCTACAGGTCATCAAACTTCAGAATTTTTTGTTGGACGTTGACGCCGTGTAAAACTTTTATTCGATTTTTCATAAGTATTTTTACACTAAAATCCATTTTACACAAAAACAACTGAACTTAGACACTCGATACCTTCACAAAAGATGATCACCATAAAATTTTCTATCGATTGGTACCCTTTTCAGCTTATTTCATGACTTTTTAATTTTTAAACAAA
>JAQGBH010007276.1:0-11240 GCA_034698265.1 Sminthurinus aureus
CAACGGCAGAATGGTTCAAGTCAGAAGCATGACGTCAGAACAGGGTATCGGCAGAAGTGTCAATCGTCAGAATCTCCACCTCGTCACAACACGTCTCGTCAGAATTCCGGCTCGGCAGAACTGTAACGTCAGAAATGTCTCGTCAGAATCTCCGACTCGTCAGAATCTCCTATAATCAAATTATCAATTCGATGAAGAATTTTGAACTGAAAACAAAATACAATTTTTACATTTCATTCGAAGCCCGATTTGGTTTTTGAAGTCGCAGCCCTTGTTCCAGTTGATCCATAAAATCCTGTGTCCAGCTCAAACCAGAATACGGAACCGCAGCCAGACTGAAAACTTCCCAAGCCAAAACTCCAAAAGACCAAACATCCGATTTGACAGAGAACTGAAGATATTTCAGAGACTCGGGAGCCATCAGTCGCCACGGCAGAGGAGACTATTTGTCAGGCAGACAGTTATAAAGCAATAATTAGTATCAAAACAACTACAAATGTCAAATGACATTGTACAGACACAGACAAAAGGAGGTAAAAGACATGTTGAAAGAATTGTTGAATGTCTTACCTTTCCTTTAAAAACAACAACAAAATTGAAGAAGAAAGGTCAATATTGAAAATCTGTACCTTTCCTTTCTTTAAGTAGACGTCCGAATAAAGTTGACGAGAGAGTCCAAAGTCCGTGATTTTTGCAGTGAAGTCATCAAACAAAAGAACATTTCTCGGCGCCAAATCCCCGTGAATTATCTACAATTCAAAATTCAATCAGAGATCAGAAATCTTTCAACAAAGTTTACAATAATTTGCCTTGGTTACCTTTTTTGACGCAAGATGGCTCATTCCCGCTGCAACTTGTCCACACCATTTTACCAAATCCAAAGTTGTGATTTTAATTGTTGGTTCAATGTTTGTGTCCTCAATTTCAATCCTAATGGAGTTAAAATACCGGAGTGACTTAAAATAAAATAACGTCTTTTTGCAATTCAATATCTGTAACCAAGGCCTACTGAACTCAGGCCCGAGCAGCTCCTATCTTTTGTATGGTGAGAGAGCGGCCTGGGTTACGCCAAAACGAAATATGAGATGGCAGCACGCAACGATCCCCAGATCCGTATAAAACCTCTCTACACACAATAAAAATTTCAATTGGCGTCCATGTATTCAAAAGGGGATGAAATTCTTCTCGTGGTCAACTTTTTCAACTCCTCATAAAAACACTAAAATGTAACCAATTTAAGTCGGATTTGGTTTAAATAAAAAGTAAAAGTCACTATTAAGTATTTAGTATGGAAATTTGAATTTAAAAAATGTTCAGTTAACTGTAATTACGACCATCATTTACACCCCGGTTTAAACAAACCTGTTACAACTAGGATGACGTTAATTACAAATCAAAAGTTAATTATTAAAATAAATAAAGTATTGTAGTTTATTGTCCCGAATCTCTAGATAATTCTTGAGCCAACAAACAACTCGGTATGTTATTTTTTAAGGGTTTTAATTAACACCCAAACTTAACATCGATCTAACTGTGGGGTAATTGTGATTGACTTAATTGCAGCTATTGTAATTATTTTAAAACAGAAAAAGGCCAAAAATACAAATAATTAGACCTCTCACTCACGTTTTAAGGAAAATTGTACTTAAAAAGTTATTTTTAACCACTTTCATAATCATTTTTGATTGATGCATGTGATCACTACCACTAAAATTGTTATTAAAGCTAACTACAATTAAAAATTTAAAGATGTGGACTTGTTGTTGTGATAGATGTTTTTTAAAGGTAATTTAGAGCATGCTAGTATCCAGTTTCATTCAAAACAATTGAGTTTTACCTATTTAATGGACATTTAAAAATGTTAGTAACGTTTTTTTGTTCTCCGGGCAGTTTTCTTATTTGACATTAAAATGATGACTCAAAAAACACCAAAATATCAAATTATAGTAAATAACACATTTACTTTCATAATCAATTTGAATTTTAGTTAAGTATTGTCACTAATTGTAAATATGACTACACAATTTCCCCACATTAAGTTAATTACAAATAACTGGTTGAAGTTACAGACTTGAAATTTTGTGTACATTTTCTTCGATAACTCTTCTATCAAAACCTTAGATAAAAAGTCAGTTTTGATGAGTTTTATTTAATGCTGAAGTTTGAGATGCCCAACAACTGCAAGAATAAGATACCATGATTTGTTAAATGGTCTATTTAACATAATTAATTTGTTCAAATCTAATGACAATCAAACACACGATGAAGAACAATAATAATTTCCTCTCTAAATCGTCTTCTTACTACACTTGTGATCATTCAAATGGAATTTTTAATAAATTTCGATGTGCAATCACAATTCAAGTTGAAAGGCTGACGATAACTATAATAATAATAATATTAATAATTATTATTAGTATTATTATTTACAAAATCAGATTTTACTGGTAAATCCAATTACTAAAAATTCCAATGCAATAAAAAATATGTTTAAATGGCTAGAAGATTGTATGATTTTGTGAATAAAGTGTTAAATGGAATATATTTTGTATTTAAATGTAAAAATTCAACGCCGACTAAAAATATTTTTGCTGTGCGTACCACTACAAATGAAACAGAGGATCGTTGCGTGCTGCCCTCTCAGAGCTAACAAAGGCGAACGCAAACCCGTTTATTTTTCCTATGTGCTCGGGCCTGAGTTCAGTAGGCCTTGATTTTACACACTTTTAATTGGCATTTAAAAACATTAAATTTCAAAGGAGATCTCCTTTAAAATGGCGCGAAAATCTTTCCCGCCATCTGCGTTTTGAATTTTGGCTTCGACGATTTTTTCTGTTTGCTTAGGATTTTGGATTTGTTGAGCAAGAAAACACATTTCTCTGGAATCTGGACAAGTTTTTACCATTCTATTTCATTTTGTTTCTTAATTATTTTTGATCAAAATGGATTGGGAAAGAGAATTTTGTGCTTCGTCTGGATTTGAAATGGACCATCTCCCAATTACCGAACTTTTAAATTCGGGCAGAACATCCAGCCGGTTTTTTGATGTTTCGGATTCGCTAGAGATTGACGAGGTAAGTAATTAATTTAATTATGTTTGTTATATTGATGATTAATATTGAAACTCATATTTTCCCGTAATTCTTTCTGTTGTCACAATTATTATAAATTATGAGTCTGTGAAAACTTTGAAAACTTTGATTTAAAAATGTGTTTATTCGTATGTCGTTTGCCTTTTTTGTATTAGAGTTTGGACATTTCATCAAGCGAATCAAGCTTCCATTCTACTTTCCAATTGTCCAGTTCCAGTGAAGAAATTTTTTTGTCAAACTCGGCATTGTACGAGTCTCCGAAAAATTCTGCTCAATTTTATTCCTTTGAAAATCCACCACCACCACCACCAAGCTTAGAAGACGAAGACGAAGAAGAAAAAGAGGAAGGAAATAAAACAGCTCCGAGTAAAAATCAAGTACTTTACCCTCATCTTTCTTTGGCTACTTGGATAAATCAAAATACAGCAGCAGATGGACAAAAACCACTGGAATTTAATTACCAATATTTCACCCGTAAACCATCAACATCAACATCAAACCCAAACCCATTTGGACAAGAAGAAAAGACTGACAAGGAGTGAGAAGTAAGAAGAAGACTGAAATCAATCAATCAAAATTCGGTATTGCTAGGAGAAACAATACAATTTTAGGACGAATCAAATAAAACTTGTCAAGTTCTGCAATTTATTGAAAAAAGCATACTTTTAATCCTCTAGTTTTGATTTCAATATTCAATTTTATGCTGTGAATTCTCACTGTTGTTTTTTTTTGATTTTTTATGATTTTCCATTATTTTACACAATTTACATGTTCAATGAGTATCAAGTAATTTTTACGAATTGAGTAGTGCCAGATTATTTTGATTATACATTTAGTTACGCAATTAGAAATATACTGTGAATACTAAAAACTACTTTTTTTTAAATATAAAATATCACATGAGGAAAAATTATTATTGAAGTACTTTTAGTTTTAAAAAACAAAAAAAATATACTAATCCCTAGAATAATAATAATGATAATAATTAATATATTGTATTATTGGACCATTTCAAATTTCAAATATCCAACCCTGTTTAAATTTAGAGATTATCAAAAACTAGTTTATTGTTTATTACAATTGTATGGAAAAACTCGGAATGTTGTGTAGAGAACTAGGTTCAAATCAAATTATTTGTGAGCTTTGTACACACAGACAAATGAAATGACTCGGGATGATTCTTTGACACGTTTTTATAATCTCCTGTTTTTTTAACCTTTTTTGAATCTATAATAAATACAAAAGCAAAACAAACAAAACTCGAGTCATATTATGAGCATGTGAAATTTTAATTTGTAATCATAACATTCATTATATTTCTAATTTACAATGATTTTTACTTTTACTCATCTTGAACGAGTTAAACGTCGCTCAAAATATTTTCGTGTATTTGATAGAGCTCTATGCAAAAGATATTAGTTAGAGAATCCAAAATAACGATAACGATAACCATTTTGATCTGTGCACATTTAACTTTTGTCTTTTTATTGAAATAATTAATTATATTATTCATTGACACTTTTTATTCCTAGATAAATTATTCAGTTCAATGTTGAGATTTATGATGTTTTGCAAGTGGACATGAAATCCGGATGACTTCCATCCAGCTTCCAACCATTTGGTTTCTTTGGAATAAAACATCCGCAAATCCCCGTGCCTGGAAAATGTCCACAAGTTCCCATCGCCTTTCTTTCAACTCCATCAGCTTGAACAAGTCGGAGACTACAAGTTTTTTTCCGTGGATCCCTGCCACAAGTATCAGGGGAAATTCCACATTCACTCCCTGCAATTATTTCGTAACCCGGACGACCACCAGCTCCAGCTTTTCTAAAGGTGCATCGTCCATCAACTTGACAATTCGGGTCAATCGTCAGAGGAAGTGTACAAAAAACAGTGGAGGGAGGGGTGCCAGCTTTGAAAATAGAACAAGTACAACGTCCACCCTTTTCATCTCCAGAGGGTTCGGAAGATTCTTCGGATTGAACTGAAACCAAAACGGGGAAAATAATTACAATTTATTTCAATTCGCAAATTATAATCGTTTACAATGTTATGGAAAATTGCAGTTCTTTTTCATCCAAGTTTTTACAAAGTACAAACCGTGGAAAATCAAGAGGAGTAAGAAAAACAAGAACGCGTAATCCCGATCCGTTGTCATGATTTTTCTCAAGTAGGATAAAAATTCCAAATATCAAAAATCAAATGCAAAGTGCCTGCTCGCCAATCTTCAGTCGTCAGCGTTTGCTCAAAGGAATGACTCGAGATTTTCAAAGTGAAAGGAAAAAACAGTCATGTACCTAAAAGCCTTTGACATTCTCTCAACTCTCAACTCTAAAAACTCAAAGTTAATCCTCTGTGGAATTTTTCCATGTCTATTGCCTATTCATCAAATACTTTTATAAATAAAACACAAAAATGTCAACTCAAATTAAAACAAAAGTCTGCCTTTGGCTATTTCTATTTTTCCATTGTCCAAGCATCAGCATCGGCAAAATAAAACTCTGAGTGTGTAAAACGCTCAGAGTAAAAATACTTAATATGATTAAAATGAAAGGGTTTTTCCTTCCAGCCTCCAACGAAAAGACGGAAGGATAAAGAGACAAGACACGGGACTAAATTTAGGTATCCTTTGAATTTGCACTAAAATATCCAATAAAAAATTTGACGCCGTCAACTTTTCCAATAATTTTTACAAATCAAATGAGCAAGCGTAAAAAATTTTATGTCAAATCCAAAAAGAGAAAAATCCCTTTTGATGCTGGGATTACTGTCAAAAAAATTCTTTTTGTTTTTTTTTGTTTTAGAAAAGGAAAGAAGGAAAACGGAAAATTCGGGTGCATTGAAATTTCCTCCTGATGGAAATATTCCAAGAAATATTACACATGACTGTAATGAATATTTTTACATTTCTTTTCATTTCCATGGCATCTCATATCTTTTGTGTACATTAAGATTAACATAGTGATTCTTCTCGTCAAATCCCGAGGCTCTTTTCCTTTTCCCTTTTATTTTTAGTTTTGGTTTTCTACCTGAACCCCAAACCAAACCAAGCCAAGCCAAGTCTAAGCTCACACAAACTAGAGATGTGCAGACTTGGATTTTTTCCAAGTCACTTGACTTGGACTTGAAAAATTTCCAAGTGACTTGGCAAGTCACTTGAAAACCCAAGTCACTTGGTTTTTTCAAGCGACTTAAATTTTCCAAGTGACTTGAAAATCCCAAGTCACTTCAAATTTTCGAGTCACTTGGAAATTTTTGCGCTATTTTATCTAGTGTCAGGCAAATTTTTTCTCAATTTTACCTAGTGCAAAACCCAAAATTTTTCCAAGTCACTTGAAAATCGCAAGTCACTTGAAAATCGCAAGTCACTTGGAAAACCCAAGTCACTTGAAAATTCCAAGTCACTTGAAAATCCAAGTGACTTGGAAATTTTCCAAGTGACTTACTTGAAACTTAAATGTCGGTAGTGACCCTAACTTACGTTTGGTGAAGGTCAGAGGTCATAACTTATTTCCATTTTGAAGTTATTTCAATTCACTTGCAAGTCGAACTCAAGTCACTTGAAACCAAGTCTGCACATCTCTAACACAAACACAGACAAAAGTCCTTGACATTTCACATTTCATTTCTCTCTCAGCCTTCCTCTTAAAACTTGATTCCAACTTTTCATACTCTGAACCATTTCCATCCTTGACGTATTCCAGTATTCCAGTATTCCAGCCTTAGAAAATAAATATTAAACAACTTGTAAAATATTAGCCAACAAAATAAATATATATAAAATATAAAAGCCTTCAAGAAGAAGATTTTAACTGCAATTAATCTCTCAAATAATATGATTTCTAAAGAATTTCCCTTTGAACACTTTGAACATGTTGGTAACGGGACTGATTGTGAGTCGAATCCTCAGGAGCCAAGGAAAACAGTGAAGATTGTTCCACTTTCTTCTCTCAATCTTCTCGGAGCTGGAGCTGGAACTGAAGATCAAGATCAAGACGAAGCGGATCAAGTGTTTATCCGACTCGGAAGGAAAAAGTAAGGAGCACTTTATTAATTATTAATTCTTAATTTTAAATTCTCTCCATTCTCCATTTTTAAACCTGAAAACCTTGGTTTAAAAAATAAACTACTGATTTGTATTTTGTTTGTAATTCGGATTTTGGTCATTTTATTATTTGTATTAGAGAAAATCAAGAGGAAACGGAAATCCCAGATCCAGATCCAGATGCAGATGGGAATGCAAAAGTAATCCAAAATCCAGAGAAGAGGAAGGAAGACGGATCAAAATCCACACCAGATGGTAATCAAGATAAAGACAATAATGTAAGCATATGGGATTTCGACGACAAGGATTTCAAAGCCTATTACGAAAATAAATGTAAAATTAGGAAAACGAGTGCCAAGGTTGAAAAGTTGAAGAACTACCAATCACTATTAAGAGAGAGTGCCAAGAGGAAACGGGATGAGAAAAAAGAACAAGCAAAGACTCAGTGCTTTGGAAATGAAAATGACTATTGGCTTGTACGTTTCATGCTCTTTGTAATCATCTTAGTCTTGGTCTTAAACGTCATGGTCTGGGTGAAACTTGATGAAAAACAGAAGCCAAATATACAGGAGGTTGTCCAGGAAAGTATCAAGGCAAATTTAGAGGTCCATCTCAACCAGAAATACAAAGACAAAGAAACTGTCAAGGAAAAACTGACCGAGAGCATTTATCTCTACAACGAGAAAAATTACAAAGGTGAGTGTTGAGTTTTGAGTTTTGTTTGAAAAAAATCATCATCCTAAACCAGTTTTATACTTAGTAATTTGTAATTTTGCATTTCTCATTTAAACTTTCTGCAGGATCCAGAAATGTCGTTTTGCCCAGGCATTTGAATGAAAACGCCTGTTACAATTTGGCAGGTGGGAGATCTGACTTTGCCTCATCAATTGACATACAAGGAGAATGCGTCTACGTCTTCCAGGATTCGGATTGTACAGGGAAGAATCACAAATTTACCCAAGAAACTCACTATCTTCATGATCTCACCTTCTGGGGATTGGACAAGACCATTTCGTCCATTCAGTCTTGCTCAAAGCACAAAAATTACGATTAAATCCTGAAACCGAAACTGGAACTGGAACTGAAAATTTAAACCCACCCCCACTTTTCACCCACAATCCATAAGTAATGAGTTTTTCAACAGAACAGAGAGAAGACTCAAGACGGATAAAAAAATAATCCAACATCATCCTTTACACATTTCAACAAATGATTCATTTGAAATGAAATGTGGATTTTTGATTGGTTGAGATTCGAGACTCGAGACTCGAGACTTGATACCACCAGTTTTATACCTACAAGATTAACTATGAATTTATTATAATATTTAACTTACTTCCATTGTAATTCCTTATATTTCAAATTATTTCAAATAAATTATGTTGTATTTAAATATTCATTTTGTTTTATTGTCTTTCAAAGTGACTTGATAAAATATGAATGGTGATTTACTTTCTAATGGGAAAATTTCAAAATATTCAAAATATTATTCAATTCATGTGTGTCCTACATGAATTGAATATAGATTCATTCCTACTGAGTGAATTATTTACAGAATTATTTATAGAAATTTATGGCTACCCATTTTTCTCAATACTCAAGCTACAAACTTCCGACCTGGTCCAGATTAAGAGGAGAATGTAATACAAAACAATACGGAGGAACGCGAGACAAAGTTGAGTTGAGTCGGTTTGAACATTCACTTTGTAAATCCCTGTTGAATGACTGAATCAGGATTAATGATTAAATATTTAGTAGCATCAAAGTTCTCGCATGCATATTTATTAACCTGGAATAGATAAGATTCGTACTTTGTCCACTACATCAAATAATACGTGTATTCAATTCAACAAACAGCAAATAGAATGTTTGTGTAGCGAGATAAAAATCGATTCTCGATTCTGCTGAAAGATGAATCATCAAAAATAGAAAAGTATTTTGTGAATGGCAGATAACAGGTAACATTTTGTATGCAAGTACACAACACAAAATGTTGCAACTGTTCTCATACATCTGATATGTCTGTTCCGTTTTCTTTTTGAAATTCCGCGAGTCCGGATTACCTTAAATTCAAATTTCACCTGAAAATCTTGAATTTGTCTCGTAGCTCGTAAATGATGCTCATGTTCACACTATTCACAAAATTTCTTGTCGTACATTTTTCTTGATTTCCAATATTTCCAACAACGAACAATGAATTTCAATCCTTTGCTTTTCACATAGGACAGGTAGTACAAAGTACAAAATTCAAGTCTGTGTGTAGTGTGTATGCGGATTTTGTTATTTTTGATCTCCTGTGGAGGTTGATTTTTTTTTCTGCCAGGTCATTTCATTAAAATGTTGCGTCTAAAATCCTGACAAATGCTATAAAATCCAATATGAATAGGAAAAAATAATTAATATTGTTTTACATATTTCACTCGAATCGCAAAATATCAACGTATAAAAGTAACATTAAAATTATAAACATCACACACACTTGAATTTTTACGCAAAGGAAATGCATGTTGCTCGACGTTCTCCTTGTGGCTCGGCGGAAAGAGTTTGAATATGGGAAATGAGGAAAAAAGAGAGAGATTTTGTAAATTGTTTAATTTTTACTACAGTTAGCGACTTGATTCTGGTTTTTGACATTGACAGCTGTCGTTCCTTATTTATCTTGTCACCTTGTGCGATGATTGTTCTACTTTTGTAAATTGTAAATTATTGTTGATTTGTTGATACTCGGCGTATCATACTCCACAATCTAGAATATTTTGTGTAAGTAAAATATTGTTAAAATTTTTACTCGATTCATTACTTTTTTTTTATTTCCGTCATCCGTCATTTGCCTTTACTTGTAATTTCATAGCCCAAGCTAAATAAATTATTTGAAATGTTTGTGGTATTTTAATTGAATTGTGCATTTTGTCTGTAGATTGTAGACGAAACGTGTAAATTATGGCTCATTTACGGTTGACGGTGCGTAATCTTCATTGTTATCCGTGTGATTTGAGCTTCTCTGATCAAGATTCATTCAGAAATCATCACAATTCTCCTCACAAAATCCCTTTTAATTCAAGTTTAATTGATGTGAAGATCGAGACTAATGTTGATGCTCAATCGGATGAAATCGGAACCTCCTCAAACACAAAAAACAGGTAAAACGTACAAACATACAATTTAAAAAAATTTGTTTCTACTTTTATGCTTTACACATCAAAAATACTTAGATAAATTCTATTACATTTTAGCTCCTACTACTATGCAAATCAAAAATACAAAATATAATTAATAATTATTATTGCACTTGTATAATTTACTTTTACGTTTGAATAATAAAGCAAAAGGAGGAAGAAGAGCATTGACATGGAAATGGAAAATACTCCAGCTGTAAAGAGAGCCAGAAGTAAAATATCTCCCATTAAAATTAAATCTAAATCCAAATTCAAACGGATGACCAGCGATGAGAACCAAAATGAGAATACAGAGAACAAGTCAATTAAATCCAAATCCAAACGAAAGGAGAAGAAGAATATGGTTCTGCAAACCTCGGACAAAATGAACCTGTCAAAATACAAAGATTATATCCACTGCTGCAAATGTTTCTCCACTTTTTACACTCTCACTAATTTAATTAAGCATTTTGACAAGTGTAATATTCAACGCAGTGAGGGTGATAATTTCAAGGATTTTAAACAAAAACAAAATAGACACAGTTCATCTCATCAAATCATTACAACAACAAAAATCAACACCACCGAAGATGAAGAAGAAAATCAGCTTTTGAATAATGATTTTGGGATTGAAGATATTTCTTTATCACCTTTTACCCATAATGACAATAATAATATTGATGATAATGAAGAAGAAGAAGAAAAGAAGAGGACCTCAAAAATTCAGACTAAAAGTAGAAATTTTAATTCGCATGATGTGAAACATCAAAATGAAGATTCTTCGGACAATGAATTGTTAAAATCAGATTCAGAATCCGGATCCGAATTTGAATTTGAACCTCGACATGAACTTTTAGCTCACGTACATTTTTACTCCAACAAACTAAAATTGTTGGTCTTTTTTTAATTGTGATTGACTATTTTAACAGTTCCATTAAATATTAGGAA
>JAQGBH010007277.1:0-11239 GCA_034698265.1 Sminthurinus aureus
AGGAGAATGTGCAGATGTCTGAATTGAAAAGTAAGGATTTTTCACATATCTGCTTTGTGAGTTAGGGTAACGATATTGCACTTGTGGAACAATAAAATTGAATTTCATTTTTAGAAATTTATTCAAGAAGAAGAGAGGTTGTCTGCAACTGTACGAGCTATAAATGATGAAGCTGTAATTGTTCCACGAGGAGCCCTGATGAAGAATCCAAACGGATTAGTGCATGAAAATAAGACATTTGAAGGTAACAGATCAAAAAATAAACATTCATTCCAAAATCAGAGATTTACTGAAATACACAGAATAAAACATGAAATCGATGTTCATAAAATTTATGTACAAATTAAAAATGTAGGATTGTCAAAAGAAGATGCGATGCAGCTGGTGTCTTATTTCCATCTACGTCGTCCAAATGACCCCTGGGATAAAAATATCGTTGGACGAGCAGATTACAATCTAACGATGGATTTTCTTGACTCGATTGCCAATGACTTGCCCATTGGTAATCCGTTTTATTTTTTATGGTGATGATGTATAATGAGTGATGAAAAGAAACTTTTTATTGTTTGTTATTATTATTTACTATTTATAATCATAATTTGAAGTTTGAAGAATGCCAAAAATCTAAAGTTAAAACTAAATAGGATGTTGGCGAATTACACTGGATCGACTTGAGACAATGACGACGATTCGTTCTTTGTATTGGCCTGGGGCATTTGGATTTCACTGTCTGAATACAAAGCAATATGGATGGTTTTATAACGGAACTGGGAAGAAAAATTTCGACGGTAAATAAGTCAAAAGTAAAAAACCAGTGTAGAATAATAATAATTTTTTGTTTTATAAAATTTGTGAATGAGTAAAAAGTAAAAAGGCAGATTCAAATGTTTTCACATTTTTGTTTTGTTTCAGTCCCTTTTATGATTTTGCCAGTTTTTGGGTTGCCTAAAGCATCCGTGGTTGAAAATTTTGAGACATTGGGCCCTGAAGATGGTGAATATTATAATTACAGAGATCCTTCAAATGTCCTCAAAGAAATCGAAGATCCCGAAGCAAATTATTAATTCATTTAACATTTAACTTGCCCAATATCCAATACACAATACATGGATCGGATTGTGAGAAAAATGAAACACAGCATGTGTGTATAAATGATGTGTTTGACTTAAATTACGGAACAATTATTATTGTTTGTTGCTATCAATAAATTGTAAACTTTAATATTTCTACATGTTACAGTTTGGAGTTTAGTAAACTAAGTTTAGAGCCAAGAACAAATGGTTTACCAAATACCAAAACATTGTTCTGGAATCTGGGTCCATAAAATCGCAAATATCACGTTAAAAAGGATAAAGGTAGCAAATATAGGAAACATTCATCATCATAATTTTGAGAGGAGTTTTCGCCTCCTGAAGAGCTGAATCAAGTTCCAAAGACTTTGCGGAATGTTTGTAGATTTTGAGTTTTGTACTAAAGCTGCTACAGTTAAAATGTCATTGTAATTCGACATAGAGTTGATAAATTCCTCAACAGAGAACTCTGTATTTTTGACTACATTGTCAAGTGAAAGTGATTGATCATGTGGGACTTTCAACTTCTCGGCATCAATTTGTTCATCCTCCGGTGGATAACTGAACGAAGCGAATGGTACTTTTAGCTTCGTACCAGTTGAGCCCGTGTCTTCCATACTGCAACTATCTAGAATCTAGATATGTCGACAAATAAAAAGGAACTTACAATTAGAAATTAGAGTAAAATGGATGAAAAATGAAAAGTAACTGATGATGATTTTGAAATTTGGAATGTTCCGAATTTAAAGTTTACTGTTCGCTTACGTTTCTTGATGTTATTTCTGACTTGTGAAATTAATTTGATACGCAGGAAATGGACATAAAAAGACGTATCTTTTATTTTTTTTATCCTCTGCTCTCTGCTCTGTCTGGTTACGTTTTGTCGTTACGTTAGAAGATTCGTTTCTTTTCATATAATATAGAAACTTCACACAAGTTGTCACTTCATCAATAAAAAGCACAAACCGAAAAGGCTGGAACTGAACTGAACACTGAACTGCGCACAATGCAATGAAATTTTAAAGAAAAAAGACGGATCGAATATCGAATCCGTAATTTTTTATCTAAGGAAACAAAAACCAGTTTTCAGATTCAGGGTTCGGGGAATTACGGGAGCAAAAAATGAAAAATAAATTACAACTAAAACAGCTAGAGGCGAGTTTTTTCTAAACTTGATTCAAGTGTGATTTTTATTTGAAAAATTTAGTGTGGTATATGATTGAATCAAAACCAAAGCTAATGTACGAAGAGAATATAAACTTGAGCTTCAAGCGTTTTGATTAAACATGGTGAAACATTTAAAATTTAAATACATGTGAAAAAGTGTTCTATTCATGCACATGTAGACGTTTGAATATTGAATCTGGAGTTTAGATAATAATATTATTGTTTTGGAGTGTTGTTTGGATGAAAGAGTAGTTAGAATGAGTTTTGGTTTTATCCTGTTTTTATTATTCCATTGGTGTTTATTTTTTCTTTTTGCCTTTGCCTTTTCCTTTCCCTTTGCTACCTTTTCCTTTTCCCTTTCCTTTTTTCCCTTTTGATTTGACGCTGCCGGCGGATTTGGATTTTTTCAGTTTTGACTTTGATGGTTTTTTATTTGCTTTTGTCTTTGAAGTATTGACACTCACTGACTTGCCCTTCTTTCCAAGCTTGTCATCAGATGAAGTTCCCGTGTCAATGGGTTTTGGATCATTTTGACCATCTTTTGTTGCTAGACGCAAATTGCATATATATAGTTTCACGTCATAATAACACAAAATGTTTTTGGATTTTCTTTGTTATAAAAATATTTGTGAATCAAAGGATAAAAATTGTGGAACAAAGCAAACATACCTTTCTTTTCACACTCTTCTTTCATTTTCTTTTTGCATTCACACTGTTAAAATTTCCATGAAAGGTAAAAGATTATGATATAAAAAACATATGAATTCGCATGTTATTTTTAATTTTTAATTGAAATTTCAAGTTGACCTTTTCTCGCCATCGTTCAAAACTTTCACAAGAATCACAAGAGCCACTTCTTCCTCTTCCTCGATCTCGATCATAATCATCATCACAGCAACTTTCCGCATAGTTCCTCCCACCGTCATATCTATCATAGCGATCATAATATGTTCCTCCCCTTACGACAAAAGCCCCAGATGACTCTCTCCTGGTTGTCGCCATGTACCTCTCATCCGTACTACAACCAACTCCGGTTTCCGTATACCTCTTTGTATCTACTGATGTAAGAGAGTTAAATAATTGTACTTAATTTTGAACAATGTATTCAAAATTGAAAATGTCTTTACTACATATTTGGTCTCACGAACGATAAATCGTAGATAAATCACAAAATAATTACAATCAACTTGATCAAGTATCCTTTTATTTTTTAATCTGTAGTTCATACCTGGTGCTTGAGCTTGTAAACCTTGTTCGCAGCAAGTAGTTGCTTGTGAAGGACAGGCCGGTTGAGCTGGACAGGTTGGTTGGGCTGGACAAGGGCAGGGGCAGGGACAGGCGGGTGCTGGATTCTGATTATCATCACATTCTCTCATAGTTACAACAATCGGCTCTTGACAAGATTGTGGGCAACAGGATGCGGCTCCAGATTGTCCACAAGGATCATTTGACCTCATTAAAATCATTCGCCGAGGTTGGGATACGACACGATATTGACACCTTTTTCTCGGTGTGGAGCAAGAACAAGCTTGACATGGAGCTCCTAGTTGTTGACATGCCGGACAGGTTTGACAGGTTGGTTGACAGGAAGGCTGCATTTGCATTCGACAGGTTGGCTGCGGACAAACTGGTGCACATCTTTTCTTCGGGCATTTTGCAGACATGACACAGGAAACTGGTTTACAAATTGCCTTTCCTCCACAAGTAGGCCGACAGGCGAGGATTTGTGCACCTTTTTTACATGGCGTACCCCTAAAAATACGTTTTTCAAGTTTACATTACAAATAGCAAATAGTAAATAGTTTTCTTTTTAGTTTTTAGTCTGTAGAAAATAGAATGTTAAATATTAAGCTACCAGATTTTTCGAATTAATTTGACAGCTTGAAATCCAATAAGAGACGCATTGTCTTGACCGTCACAAGGTTGAGCCATCGGATACTGAGATTGTCCTCCACATGGTTGTGGCATCATCGCTCCGGAAGCACCTTTAAAAAGACACAAAAGTTTTAAGTTTTGAGTTTTAAAAGCACATTTCTGGCATAATATGGAATTAAATATTAAAAACATCCGGTCTCACAAGGGAAGTTAGTTTGTGACATGTAGCCTTGCTGGTCATATCCTTGACATGCATTACAATCCTCTGGCCCTTGTTGTTGTTGCTGTTGTTGTTGTTGCATGTTTAAATATCCTCCATAGCCTCTTCGACTTAGGGAAGTCGGATATTGACCAGTGTTCAGTATTCCACTTTGATAACTTGGTGGTAGCTGACTGAACGGCATCATGCCGGGTGGACAAGGAGCTTGAGTTTGTGGTCCCCATTGTTGCTGTTGTGCCTGTTGTTGTGCTTGGAGCTGAGATTGCTGCTGCTGTTGTTGTTCTTGCTGCTGTTGTAAATACTGTTGCTGCTGCTGTTGCTGTTGTTGTTGTTGTTGTTGTTGTTGTTGTTGTAAAAACTGCTGTTGTTGTTGCTGCTGCTGCTGCTGTTGATCTTCTTCTTCACCCCAATTACTAGGACCTGGATCTACATACATATGTTTAGGTGTTTGAATTTGAAACGTGAAATGAAATCTCAAGTCTCAAAAGACATGCATTATAAATTATATAACTATTCATTTATTATTTATTATACCTGGATAGTTTTGGGTTTGGGCTCCTGGTATTGTTCTGGAAGGAATAATAGTAAACTTGTAAATGTTAAATGTAAAATGCACACAGAAGAAGCTGAAAACAGTTGCTTAGAAAAATAGTAAAGTAAATTTAATCATGTAAGGTAATTTGAGATTTGAGATTACGGGTAATTTTGAGGAGCAGCTTGCCGATTATTCATTCCTGTTGGTGCATACATTGATCGTGTTTTCAGATTAAATTACTGATTGTAGATTGTAGTATACAGGAAATCGCCTCATCCTTTGCTGCCAATCCAATATAAATCTACCTGGAAGTAGAGATAAAAGAGTGTTACAAATTCAAAATTCAAAGGTTCAATACGACGTAAGGATGAGTAAGCATATTTTCAACAGGGCAGGGAGCAACATTTAATATTTCGTATGCTTACTGATGAATTTAGCTACAGTGGAAAGTGCCTGTGAATTAAAGGGTGAAATTTAAATGTTGATAATATAATATGAGCACGGAGAATTTTGATTGGAAATGCTGTATCTGTAATTTCTAATGTGATGAATTTTGTGTCATTGTTCCAATTTTCGGATCGAATCTGAGGTCCGTAGACCTTTTCTAGTTTCTGTGATGTTAATTTCAATCAAGGTTCCTCCTCAGTTTCCTTATGTGTCATTTAGTGCCATTTTATTTTTACGAATTTGGAATTTGGAATGAAATGGAAAAAAATAATAATTATTGGTCATGGCATGGGTCATGGAACATATGGAACATGGAACACAAATTTTATGTTTGGCTTTTATTATATGCTATGCTACGCGTATTGCGTATATTATGATTTATGAAATACGAAATATTTTGTATGTATGGTTATGAAACTATGGTAATTTGAAGAACATGAATAAAAGCACAGGAAATATTATATACGGCGACCACAAGCTATATGCTTGGTGCTTGATTCTTAGTTGTGGAGATGAATTTTACAATTAGTTTACGGTCAAATTGATTTTGACACTTGACCGACCAAACTATGAAAAAATGCCAAGTCACTGTGTGAATAGTATCAGTAATCCGTATTGCAAAAATTTATGAAACATGACATTATGCTAATGATGATTTGTGTGTATAAAAATAGACAATAGATAGTATTAAGTAAAAACTGGGACAGGATGTTGAAATACACCCCAAATTTTCTTTACTTGATGCTTTATTAGTGTATTATGCAATAATTTGATTATGATAATTTGAACGTAGTTGTCGCTGTTTCATAGTGATTATTTCACATTTAACAATTCCACCTCGAATACATTTTATTATTACATCTATTCCCTCCGGAGTCTTGACCAACATTTCCTGAATTCCCAGTCCAATAAAGTTCATAAGTAGATTCAACATTTGAACAGGGTTCTTGTCTTTCATAAGGAATGCATGGTCTGCTGTTGCACTCTACAAATTGCAAATGAAATTGAGGACATTAGATATAATATAAAATATAAACATTTATACAACTTGCAAGAAATTCATAAAAACAAACAAAAATGATTTTTCTCGAGCCTCAAGCCATTTATAAGTTAAAAGTTAAACATTATAAATTCTAAAACAAAAAAAATTGAAAGAGTCATGTACCAAAATCTATTGGCCGACTAAACACACACTCTGTATTACACGCTACTGTGGATCCATTGAAAGTACAACGTGGTTGTTGCAATTGTTGTTGCTGACAGCAAATATCTTGTGGTTGGAAGCAACAATTGACGGGTCTTCTAGGTGGACTTGGAGGAACGACAAATTCAGGTGTGCAGGGCTTCGGACATGATGGTTTGCATTTTTTAGGTGGAGGAGGACAATTACTAAAAGGAGGAGGATCATCTGAACAGGTGGAAGGTGGTGGACTTGGAGTGCAAATACTTGGTGGGGGTGAACATCTTCATTCATAGGTCACAGAAAATGCAATCAAACCAAACGCAAAGAGAGAAGACATCTTTTGTCTTTTGAGCTTTTGAGAGATTTCAGTTTTTAGGCGTATAAATTAAAAAGTACCTGCGAGGAGGTGGTTCTGGACACGGGCAACAATCTTCTTCTTCGTAGCAACAAATGTCAGGTTTTTTAGGTGGACAAGGTGGTGGACAAACGTCACAACATTCTTCTTGAATCGTACAACAATTTTCAGTCATTGGTGAAAGGTAGCATTTGGACATTGTTTCTTGAAGAGTAATTGTATTTGTTGTTGTAGTACAGGGTTGTAATTTTGGTGGGCACGGAGGAAGGCAGATTTGTGTGCGGGGGCAGGAAGGAGTTTTAATGCAACAAGGTTTTGGACATGGATTATTACATGGGTTGTAAGGATTACAAGGATTGCACGGATTAAAACAAGGATTGCATGGATTGCATGGGTTACAAGGATTAAAACAAGGAGGAGGAGAAGGACATCCAACTTTTTGACAACAGACTACCATGGATTTACACGGATTACAGGGGTCATTCATCTTGCAGCATACTTTTTGACACTGTTGTTGATAACATGGCTGTGGACAACAGGAAGATTGTCCATACTGTTGCTGTTGTTGCATCGGAACATTACAGCAAATTGCTTGAACACAACTTGGTTTTCTTTTAGCGGAATTACAGTTGGCAACACTTTTGACTAGATAAATATTTTCCGACTCTCTACATGGATCATTATTATTTGCTTTCACTAAAACCATCTCTCGGTAACATTTTTTCTGACATTTCTTGGGTTTACAACACGGTTGATAACAGGGCTGACAACAAGATGGCTTACAACATGGAGGTGGACAGGCACAAGGATTACAACATTTCTTTTTCTTCTTACAACTTCTTGTTCTCCTAAAAAATCCAAAATAAACATTGAAATATAAACTACCGATAAAAAATTACACACAAAGGATGACTTGTTAGTTGTGAGATTTAACTGAAATTCTACATTCGACATTCGTACCACAGAGTTTTTATGACATTGACCGTTTGATAGTCACTTCCCATCGAAGATTGCAACGGTTGCTGTTGACCAGGGAAAATTCTTGGCACTCCTGAGAAAAACAAAAGTTCAAATGTAAAATATAAAATATAAAATAATATAAAATAGGAAATACCAATGTAAGAAATATATCAACTTGAAAATTAAAAATTGAGGTAAAAAATAAATTATGCTTACCAACAAACTCATTTTGAAAAATGCAGGGCTGAGGAGGTTGATGTGGACTAAAAAGTTGTTGGGTATTATAGTCTGGAATTGAGGATCCAGCTTGTGAATTTAAAAAACCACCAGAGCCTCTCCGCCTCGCTTCAACATAGTTTGGCCCAGTTAGAGCATAGTAATTAGAAACATCTGAGTCATTATCCTGGAATCCACTGGGAAGCATTAACTCTTGACCTTGTCTTTGTCCTTGTCTTTGCCCTTGTCCCATTCTTGCAAAGGACCTGCTTCCTACGTAAATTACCCGTGGTTCCTCTTCCTCTTCTTGAGCTTGCCATTCTTCTATATCTAATGGTTCTAGCTGGCCTGTACAATTACAATTTTTTAGAATTTACAATTTACAGCACAATAAAAAAGCTAACTTTACATCACGTTAATTGTTGGCACATATTGTAAATACATTAAAAACTTTTCTGACCTGGGTTGATAGCTATTAAATTCCTGGATCTCGAGCCCCTTGAAGAAAAAAATGAATTTTTAAATCACTATTCATTAAAAATTAACCAGGTATTATTATTAATATTAGTAAATATAGAACAAGATTTTAGCACATACTGATAAATTTGTTGACCTGGTGGACACGGAGCATTGTTATTGTTTTGATATCCTGGATACTGAGCCATTAAATGTCCTGCATAGTACTGATCTAAGTACTGATCATCAACATGGTCATAGTCTCCTTGAGTTGGAATGTCCTCCTCTAGACCCTCGATTTGGATGTGGTACACAATTTTGAATACAAAAATTAACGCAGTGGTGCATTTTTTATTTTTATTTAAGGGGTTTTAGAAATCTTGCATAATTATTATTGCTAATTTCCATGAAATACGAAATCTGGAATCTGGATTGATTGTGGAAATTGTAATGTGGATTATTTCAAGGCCCTTTAGAATCTCTAATATTGTTATGAGACTAAAAGGCCTTGGATTATTTATGGGGCCCCATATTACATACGCATTACGCATAGTGCATAGTGTATAGTGTCATAAAATGACCAGTTTTTTATCTTGAGCCCGCGACCCGAGCAAAGCTCTTCAAAACCTCCGTGCCCGGATTCCTCATAAAACTCACACACAGAACACAGACCCACATGTGTATTTTCTATTCTATTCCTGATTTTATTTTTCGTGGATTATTTGATCCAATGCAATGTTAGCAAAGAGCAACATTCTTTTTACTTATGTCTATGACAACTACAAACTGTAAACCCCATTAGATCTTAGATCCAATGGTGTGAAATTTTTCTGTAAAGATGTGTAAAAGTTTCAACAAACATTAGTACATTATTTGGTTTTATTTTTTCCTTGCTTTCATCTTTCATTTTACAACAACAGCACATCTTTGTCAATTATTAACATTTAAAATTTACTTAGTTTTAGAGTAACAACATGCAAACTTTAAATAAACACAGACTTGAGAAATCCATACATATTTATTCAACTGTTATACAATTTCGTACAACTTCATATATTGCGAACAATGATAAAAATAGTTTTTCATAATAATGCTTTAGCATTTCACCTTTAACTTTCACTCAATTTCACAGCTAAAGGTGAAATACTTTTTTACTACGACATGTTGTATGGATTATTGACAATTATAGAAATTCATACCAAAATACATAGATAATTAAGCTAGAACATCCATAATATATCTTGTACTGCTGAAATAAAGAGATTACTATACAGAGTTTAGCAGATACTTACAAGTGCACAGGAAGACATTTGACATTATGATATTTTACATTATTTAAACATATGTAACGTGTGATTAATAACAAGTGCTGTAAAAAGGTTAAGGAAAAACTGCAGTTACACTATTATTATAGCTTTACTTGCTGTAGGTTAATGTTTAATGTGTGTGCATTTTTTATTTTTTCTTGTTAGTGCACAACTGACATTTGCTCCTTTCTCCTTTCACACATTTCACACAACTTTTACATTAAAATTAAAATTAAATGCATCATTCATAAAAATCAATACAATATTGTTATGTATTTACGACAACAATGAGATTTGCAAGATTACACTTTAAGTGAATCAGAACGTTTTCCTAGAATAAACATTCATATAACATATTGAAGCATCAATAGGAAACTGTTGACAAATACAAAATATGCATAGAATATAACAAAACATGGTATAATATTAAATATTACATAGAACTCTGGATACTGGATACAGTATTGAAGTTATATTATAAGTAAAAGTAATGTGATTGTATTAGGGTGCCAAAATAAAAAATAGGCATCTCCATAATCCACAATAACTCATTACATTTTGCGAGGTATTCCTACAAACTACATAAAACACAATATCGAATTACTATATTATCATAAATAAATATAGCATGATGTTTATATTTTATTAGTCATCTTTCATCATTCATTTTGTAGTATAAAAGTGTCAAACTAGTCAGAAATGGGTAATCAGAAGTTAGGAGCATAATATTGAATATGTAAATATTATAGTGCTTAAAAAATATCTTAAAACAGTAATGTCGAGAGTCAAGAAGATATAATAATGTATAAACAAATAATTATTTATTACTATTATTAATAATTAATTGATTATTAGTGTACTAATAACTACTATTAATTATTATTATTATTTTTTACTAAAAAAAAAAAGATTTTGATTTCTAATATTTTGTAAGAGGTTAAGCTGGGCTACGAATAGCAAAAACGGCGGTCGGTCTTCCATTAAAACTGTATTTTCCACCTGAAATCAATTCACTTCCCTTTGTCTCTGAAATTTTTGATGGTTTCTTTGGACTATCGATTATAGCTGGCCTTCCATTAGACAAAAATTTTAGTGGAAGGGAAATGACATTCTTTTGTGATTGCTCTGATGATAAATCCATAGGTTGGCTCATCATGGCTGTAAAACAGAGAAGAAAGAACAAAAAGAAACATAAAAGTAGTAATTATTGAACAACCTGAGATTTAAAATGTAGATACATACAAAATACAAGTAGCAAATCTTTGAAAAATTACACCGTCGTGAAATTGTAATTCATGCATCTTTGTATAATTCAATCACTAAGGCTTTATGTCATTAGTCATTATTTATATTAGTAAAGGAGAAAGTGACATGAAGGGCAGACTTTCAAAAGTACCTCTGGTTATATACACACTGTGTTAACAGAGTTTGTTACCATGGAATTAAAA
>JAQGBH010007278.1:0-11238 GCA_034698265.1 Sminthurinus aureus
GGTCAAACGAGGCAATCACTTTTAAAGTCACTTCACAAACATTGTTCCCCATGGTCTAAAGTACCTCTGTACCAAATGTGGGCCAATTATGACAGTGATCCAAAATCCCTTTATTTGCCTGCGATGTCCTTTACACATTTTTGTACATTTTGTGCATCTTTTCTCTCATATTTACATAAAATTTTCAGAAATACAAAGAGTACGAAATATATGAATACGAATGTAAAATAGGATGCAATAAAAATTCCGAATTCCCCGATTCGTTTGATTTCCCTTAGCCGTTGAAATGGAAGAGAAAACTTGTGAAAAAATATACGACGAAATTCCCGATGGAAAAGATGGCAAATCCTCTCAGCCGACAAAATAGATGAAATTGCTTCTATTTTCAGGATGAACAACAGAAATGAGGAGAATTTTGAGATTTGGATCCAGTGTAATGATCGTCAAGACAACAGATTTACTTCACCGAGTGATCTCATTGGCAGCGAAAAATTTCAAGCGGCGTTGAAATTCAACACCCAAAGCTGTTTTTGTATGTAAATGATAAAAAGTTAAAAATCAAGTATGAGCTGAAAACTGACCCCTGAATCGCGGAATACCATTAAAAATTTTAAGTTTCAACTCGATCCATTGATGAAAAAGAGTGTAAATCCAATAGTTCGCAACAAAGTAGTCGTATGAAAGAAAACATGGTCATAAAACGGAGTTGAGCCCTGAAATCATTCCTATTTTTTTATCATCCATAACAACGTGAACAGTTGTGCTAATCGTACACCCAACTATAAATCCATGAATTAAGCTAAGGACAGAGCTAAAAGTAGCCAAAGTTTCGAAAGCTGCCTCTTCCATGGATTTTTCTTAACTTCAATCGTACCGGAATGAGGATTGAATTTCAAGGGGAAAACGGAGAGTTTGGATATGATTGAAAAAGTGTAGAACTCCACTTTAAATCTTCTCTCGTACACATTTTGTTGGGTTTTGAAGGAATTATGATTTTGAATTATAATAATCTCAAAATTTGTACTCTGAACAACTCACACCATACAAGTTGACGCAATAAAAATATGAATGTAAGAATTAATAATTCGTTTTAGGCGACTGTTCTTTGTTTTTCTTGTACCTACGCAAATTGGACGTTGTGCGAATTCTTGTTGCCAATGTACTTGCGGTTGGGAGTGAGACGTTTTCGGTTTGCGGTTTTGGTAACGAGAACGAGTAAGGAATGATAACGAGGTTCAGTTAAGTAAGACCAAGCCGACGACAAAGTCAAATCCATGAAAATTAACGAAAGGCAGCAAACCTCAAGTTATCAATTCTCGCTCGGTGAACGTCTTTTCGTTTCATGAATATTTCACGTGTACTAATTAACCTGAAACTAATTGTAAGCATATTATCAGCATTTTCATTACAAGTGGACACTTCAACTCATTCATTCAGCGTTAATGATAAAACAGGAAAGTTACATCACAAGTAAGGGATTTTATCTCCATTCCCAATTTCATGAATTAAGGGAGCAGTTGCAAAATATTTATATGCATATAACGGAAAAGACGATAAAATTGAGACGGTTGAAGTAGTTTGAATCATGTCTTATGTAATTGGAATGAAAATCCAACGTAACTCATTGTGATAGCAACCAAAAACAAACTAAAGCTGAAATGTCAATAATCAATAGAGATGTAAGAAATTTGATTAGGTAAATTTTAAACAGGCAATCCTACAGTTTTCTCCGTTCGTAACCAGATGCCAAACTTTCGACGTATATGAATCAAACTACGATCAAAAAGATGAATGGAAATTGTAAATTTAAGATGGATGCGATGATACAGATCCAGAAAAATAATTTGAATGTCTCGTCAAAAGAAGAATCCATATAATTACATATCCTACATTTCCACCTAAAGCTTGGTAATTTTTTAAAACGGCGTCCAACTAATTCCAAAATAAATTATTTAAAATTATGATAATCTAAACCACAGGAAATCAGGAGAATAAAACAAAGAGCTGTTTTTGCTTTTGTGAATCATGGAAAACGAATATGTATGCACATTTATTTAATTAATTTCAACACTCTATAAAAATCAATATAAAAATATCTGTAGTTTCTCCCTTCACCCTGAATTCCAAAAGACACCCTTGGAAACTGGCAACATTTGAATCATTAAAATTTGGGGTGATTGGAGATTTGAGATTTTATTCGATTCATTTGACAGCTGACATTTTACATTTGGATTTTATTCTGCCTTTCAATTGTTTGTAAAGTATTAGTGATTAGCAAAAGAAGTTTCAGAGATCAAAATACTGTTGAAACGACCAGAAAAACCCTCAAAAGTTGACATGGATTCAAAGGAGCTCACCACAAATCGAAATAATGTAAGTCCAAGCTCCAATACACAGAATTCCTTTATTTGTTTGTACAAAACTATAACACCACAACTTGTTCAATATCAAAGTTTCTCATTCAATTAAAATTTAAATTGTATAATTTCATCGTTTAACTGATTTCAGTGTCATCCGAGAAAACGTGATGATGATTTTGATGATGTTGATGGAATGGACCAAAATTCTAATTGTAAACCAGTCAAGAGAGTCAAACTTGAATTTGTAAGCTCTATTTTGTTAATCTGTTTGTTCTTTGCCTCAAAATATTAAGAAATAATTGATAAACAATCTTGTTTTTATTTGTTTATGTGTATTTTAGAAATTGGACACAGAAAATGAGGTGGACAAGTCAGAAATGTGTTCAAATAAAATTTCACTTCTCAATCCCCTGAAAATGGAAGATGTAAGATTTAATTCATTATCTTTTGTAACAAAAAAAAATGTACTATGTTTTGATTTGTAATGAAATTGTGTAGAATGTTCTTTGTAAATTGCAGACTCTTTACAACATTTTTCGTCATTTGGATGTGAAATCACTTCAAAATTGTAGACAAGTTTGTCAAATGTGGGAGAGAGAAGCATCAAAACAAATGTTCAAAATTGGATTCTTGACAATACCTCAAAAATTACACAGTCATGACAAAGAAAACAACGGAAAAGAAAGAGAATCTGATCAAACAGATGAAACAAAAGCAATTTCGTCATTTCTATCATCAAAATATATCAAGATCAACAACATTTTTTTCAAAACAGAAGAAGACATTGAAATTATCCAATCTCTCAAAATCAAAAACAACAACAATTTTACTTTTGGATCTAAAAGTCTTGTGAAGGAGCTCAAATTTGATTTCCGTCGTGCTCCAGACTATGAAAAATTAATTTTGGAAGAATTTCAAAATGTATCAACTCTGACTCATCATTTCCCTGCTTCAGCAAACGGTTACTATGGAAATCATCCTTGTTATCGTGTTGAGTATTTGAAGATTTTCGTCTCCATGGCAACGACAAGAACCGAAATCAAAAAACCTTTGACCATTTCACATCTCGTGTATTTGGCTTCAGACTACAAAGATAAAATCTTCAACATTTTTGAAGATTTCTCCAAAAGTAAAATCAAAACAAAAAGTCTTCTTATTGATTTGGATTTTAATCCTTTGGCTTCAGCTCGCTCTCAATCACAACTCAACTCCATTCTCTCAAACAGCAAAGACACTCTTGAAGAAATCGTATTTTATGAGCCACTTGGATTTTTGAATCAGTTGAAAGTTCCAGAGTTGAAGAATGTTGTTAAACTTGTTATCCACATCTTATTCAGCCATTTGCCTCTTTTACCAAATGGTTTCTTCACCTACTTTTACCATCAAGGTCAACTTCTTCCTCCAAACTTTACATTTGTCAAGAATCTTCCTGGACTTGAACATGTTCATCTTTTGGCTTTGGATAATTCTCGCAATCTGACTGATGAAACTGATGATGACGACAACGACTTTTTCATGTTTGATCTTTGGGGGAAATCTTTTGAAAAAGCTGGAATTGCACCTCAAGTAAAATATGTTGATGTTACAGACGACTACGGATTTGATACCAGAAATCTTGTGAAAACATTTCCGAATGCAATGATTTATTTCCAAGGAAAATGAATATTATTTAATTATGAAACATTTTTATTGTGATTTTATGACATATGATTTTATCTCCTTTTATTTATTTATTCTTTTTAAAATATTTATGTTCTTTTATTTTATTTTATTGAACGAACCTTGATTAAGGTATACTAGTATGTTTAGTTTCTCTTTGTTTGTAGACTGTGATTCACACTCGAGATTATTTATTTTAATGTTATTGATTACGAATTACGAATGGTGAATAAATAAAATTAATACAATACAATATTTTATGCCATGATAATAAAAATAATACTTGTACAATTTATTGATTATCCTCAAGTTCATTAGTCAATTCATCTTTACATTATAAGGCAAAATTGTTACAAATGACATGGAATAATGTCATTCGTATCATAAAATTTTGACAGATTTTTAAAAATTTCATACACTACTTTGGCAAATGTTATATAATTTAAGAATCAAAGAATTAGTAGACATGGGCAAGATAACATATTATATCAAAAAGAAAAAATCACAACAAAAGTATAATATTAATCATAAAATTAATTTTGTTTCAAAAAAATATACTACAGAAATACATAGAAAAAGTAGATCATAATAAATTACAGAGTCTGGTTCAAAACAATAAATATAGTTGAGAATAAGAAAATTAGTTGTTTGATTTGTACAAGTCAGCAAAAATAATTGGGTGAGTTTTTTCCATCCGCTTGAAACCACTTGTAAGTTCAACTTGCTGCTTAAACCTGAATAGAGAAAATTAACAAACAACAAAATATATTTCACATTACAGAGGATAGATATCATAAATTATCAAATATTAGGCAAAACATTCAATATTCGATACACAACACAATGGTTCTGAAAACAAAGTTTTTGTTTTTATTTTGTTGATTTTACCGATTGATGAAAGAAATGACGTTTGGCTCGAGAGAGATTGGACTGTGGAGATAAGCCATTATTAAAATCTCTGCTGCATTCTCAATCTTGAGATTTTTCAAAAGAAACTCTTCACACGACCGTTTTAGATCCAGTACTTGATATTGATCAGCAATAGCCAAAAGATCTTTTGAACTTGTTTCTGTCAAATGAAAATTTTAATCAACGGTTTAGTAAAGTGCATAACGCAGAACAAGAAAATACGAAAAACAAATAAGAAAAAACATATTTGTGCATCGTCACATAACATTATTTATTTATTGCTAATTAAATAGATGAACAGAGCTTTTACTATTTCCTCCACCAAACTTTCTCTTTGTTCTTTGTGAGTGTCAGTGGTGAAAACAGCGTAAATAATATCTATTTTCCATTCACCAAAAGACAATTCAATTCCGTCCCAGTTTTTCATTCATCCTCATCTCCAATCTCCAGGAAATATCGAATACCAAATCTCCAGTCTCGATTCCAAATTAAGCCTTGAAAACCCATGAAATCAAAGCATTTATACTTCTTCATCGTTCCATTCATCAATGCTTCACTCATCTTCCATAGTTTCATACATTTATATAATACTACAAACTACAAGAACAGATAAAGCGGAAGACAAAACAGAGCGAGTGTGTGATTGAACATCCATTCATAAACCCACTCGAGACTCTAGACTCGAGGCATTTTCTCTCTCTTTTATTCTCTTTCTCTATTCATTTTCTCCCGTGAGTCGGAGTAGCGCAGACATAAAGTGAAAGTAGAAATTTCGTTCAGCACATCACATCACAGGTAAAAGCAAAGCCAGAGATAAAACTTTCTTTCATCTCTCATCTCATTCACTTTTGCTCGGGACTCGGTACTCGGCACTTGGTGATTCTAGATTCTAGTAGGCATTTTACACATTGCATTTTCCTTCACAAAGAGAAACCTACATAACCTAAGAACAACAATAATTTTGCATTTCACATTTCATACAGTTCGTCATTTAAATCTACTTCCTGTCTATTTTCAACTAATTTCCTCAATCCTTCGTTCTACATTCTGCAGTTTCCTGTGTTCTACTGTGTGTAAAATTGTCTCATTTATGCTATATTTTAAGTACCATTGATTGTACACAGAATAATAGAAGAACAACATCAGTTCGGCTCGATTCTAAATTCTAGATTCTAGATTCCAGATTCTATTCTCAATTTGCCTCGCGTCTCACGCCTACGAGCTGCCAAACGAGCGTCAAAATATTCACAAAGTACAAAGTAAAATCCATTTCAATTTTCTGTCATTCCCTTTCCCATTCGGACGTCAAAGTCTGAAGTATAAAGTTGAACATATTAATTTTTACCTTTACCGACTTGTTTTTTTCCACATCGATCTGACTGCAAAACTGCCCCAAATGATTCAATCTACAATCTAGAATCTAGATTCTAGAGAAAAAACTAGTTTCAAAGTGACCAATAAATTAAAAGGAGAGTGATATTGTACAAAAAGGTTATAAAAAGTACGCTTATAATTGTCCGAAATATTCCGTGTCAAGTTCAATATTGAACAGCAGATTTTAAAGGTGAGTTCAAAATTTGGTCCTTTTCATCATTTCATTATTGTTGTTTCTTGATTCTTGATTCTTGATTGTGTATTGTTTTAAATTTTTTCCATTGTTGTGATATTTGTTTCCAAATTTTGCTGATGGTCCCGTTTGGATTCTCGCTTGTCAATTCTGTTATTTTTCAAGTAATCTGTTTGTTTTCAAAATTTTCTCCGGATTTACCTAGAATCTAGAATCTAGAATCACAATGTTGTTTGTTGTTTCCTCTTAATTATGCTAAAAGCTAACAGGTGCCAAGGGCAAACAGGAAGATTATTTATGCTCAATGCTCAAGTTGTATGTATCCCAAGAACATGAATAACTCACAAGTTCACAAATCTGTAATTTTCTTTCCTTCATTTGTTTTCTTAGAAATCATCCAAGTTCAAAATTCCAAGTGGGGGAAAAGACTTTTTTCAAAGTATTTCAAGTGCAAGTACGCGTAAAATTACAAGTAGAAGAATAAGGACGATGATGATGATGATGATGCGGATGCCGAGGAAGATGAAAACAAGTGGAAATTTGAATGGAAAAAGTATCAACAAGTTGTTTTCATTCCTTGCCTTTTCTTTCTCCACCTTCCTTTATTTCTCCTATTCCATTTCATGCGTGGGCTGTTCAGCTACAGCCACAAGTGTGTACACTCCGCCTCCTCTTTCTCCATATTCTTCTTCTGATTCTCCACTAGAGCGAACCAAACTAGCAGTATCAAAAATCCCAGTTCCAACTTCAGCTTCAATTACAAATCCTCAGGGGAATAACAACTCCATTTTTTCCAAGATTTCCATTCACACTTTTACAAGTCAAAACCAAAACAAATCTGGAGGTATGCAACCTTTTCTCAATCTCTAATATTCTCAATTCTCAATGTATAAATTGTCTGTCAAATCCTTCGCCGATTCTCGGTATTCTGTATCATAATTTGTGATTCACGAATATCATGCAGATTTAGTGGGATTTTGGGATTTTGAATTCATCAGAAACAAAACAAAACTTTTGTGTACTCGATTACTAGAGTACTAGAGAGAGGAAAGCCAATTCATTCCAACATAATCTCATGTCTCACAAAACACAAAACACACGTGCAAACTTATGGGAAAAGCATTTTTTATTGTAAACTTGTAAGCAAGAAGAAATGAGAAAATAATGGCATCTTTTGCAAGTTTCAAGTCATTTCAGTAAATGCTAAATACAGAGTATAGAAAGTACAGCATAAAGCACACGCGTCCTTGACTCACCTTGACAAAATATTTATTTTTATGACTATTCTTTAAAAAAAAAAATCGGATGTTTTGCTTCTCAATTGTCGTTTGTCTATTTTGAGTTTTGAGTTTTGAATAAGAGATAAAATGAGGAGTTTTTGTCATCTATTTTTCACGTCAATTATTCACCCACGCAAAAGACAGCACACAACATGAAACACGTTAGCCAATTCAATTCAGATTTTCAATTTGTTATACAAAATACAAGATAAAAAATACAAAACACACGAATATCATAAATAACAAACAACTTGTGCTCAAAACTCAAAAGAGTGAAAACAACAAGAAAAAAGAAGAGAAACTGATACAGAATCAATTCATTATTCTTTCTGAAAGAGAAATAATGAGAGCTTTTCAGCTAACGATGAAAATGTTCTGTCGTTACTCGTTGTACACAATACACAATACACAAAAGACGATAGACAAAAGAAAAGAGGCTATAAGCTACAAGCCGCAATCACAAAAACAACACGGCGCAGCACAACATATGTATTTAGTTGACGGTTGAATGTGATTTTGATTTTGATTTTGATTGAGCTCTCGCTAACAAAAGAATGTGAAATTTGAGCCTTTTCTCTTCAATTTCCCTTTTACAGGATTTCCAGGTTTTCCAGCTCTGAAATCCAAAGAGACGGATTGGAATGGCAGTGAAAGGGATGGGAATGGAAAAGATGGCAAGAAAACAGGTAAATTAGCCCAATTCTTTCAGTTGTTTCAATTTTTCATTCCATTTGTAATTGTGATTCACTGTTCACTGTTCATCATTTGCATAATAATAATAAGAATAATAATAATAAAGAAAATGTCGAGTAATGAAAATACATAAACATTTCTACATTCTACATTCTACACTTTTCCCTTTCTGCAGCACCCACAATGATGATGACTTTGCAGGATCCTGGTAAATTTCTACGGATCAGGCGAAGTTTCAATCCGAATTCAAAGTTGTATAAAAATCCCGCCCGATCTACAAAGCAGAAAGTCAAAGAGCCTGAATTAGTAGGATCAAATTCAAATATCAACATGAATGGGGATGACAATGACAATGAAAAATATTCAGAGGGAGAATCTGGAATGGGAATAGGAATGGGAATGGGTGTCGGGGATTTATCACCACTGAATCATCTTCATCCGCATCAGCTCCAAAGTGAAGATGATATCATGCGTCTCCTCTCTCAAATCATTAGAAACAAACCCACTTCACCTCTCACTGACAATGGAGCCGGCGATGCTGATGGTAATGGCGATGGAGATGCGGATGAGGATGAGCCACTGGAACTTGAGTCCCTCTTCGCGGGGAAAAATCCTCTACTTGGACAAGTACAAATACAGAGACCAAGACATGGACAAGGAAATTTGTACTCGGATGACAGTGATGATCATGTTGATGATGCTGATGATGATTATTTTACATATTCCAGCAGGAGAAAATCCGAAACCAAATCCAAATCCAATTTGAAATCCGAACCGGGTACAAAACAAAACAAATTACCCATCATAATCATAATTATGATTTTTAATGCAAGCACTTTGCCATTTGAAAATGTCAACTTAATTATGTAGGCTCTTGCCATAATAATTTTGTTGTTGTTTTTGTAAATTTTGTGAATAATTAGGTAATTTGAACGAGTGGATGGACGTGGATGTGGAAGCGCCACTTTCCTTGTTCAAGCATCGGAGTTCATCTCCGAAATCCAAATCCAAACCCAAATCCACAACAAGAATGAGGATGCGAATGAGGCGAGGTGGAATTGGAACTGGATCTGGAAACGGGATCTCGGGCTGGAAACCGAATCACAGTAGAAACAACGGACAAAGTCATGATCTTGATCTCCTCCGTAGTTTTCTCTACCTGACTCGCAGAAATTAGACGAGTTGACAATAGACAATCGGAAGCAAGATGAATTATGAATTATGAATTGCAAATTAAATTATTAATGTACCTTGAATTTAAAATTTCCTTTTTCCTCCACTCCCATTTCAAATCCCACACACAACATACATACACAAACACACACGATACAAATGCAGTTCGCTGCTCTTTGTGATTTATGATTCAATTATCAGGCTACTCGTCATCGTCAGTCCAGTCGTAAGAACATTTACAACATGGAAAATAATTTTGATGCAATTTATTCTCACATTTCAATCTCTTTGTGTGCAAAATGTAAATTGTAAATTTTATGTAAGCATTTTGAAAACAAAAACAACAACAACAACAGATAAATTAGTTTTGAGCTTAAAACTTACTGGGAACCGTGTGAGTGTAAAATGTGAAAATGTTATGATATTACAGTTCACGATTTAATAATTCATGTATTCTTACCTATTAGATTATGAATGGAAATAATGGAAATCACAGGATTTACAAAGAACCAATGCAGAAAGAAAGAAAACCTTTCATCTTTAAACTTTGAACTTTGGCTAAAATGTTGTTGTATTTATTGAATGTACTTTGACATTTGAAATGTTCTCTATTTTATCCTCTAATTGTTAATGCAAAGATTATAACATAAAAGTGTGTATTGTTGTACAAACATTACTGTAAATTAGGAAATTAGTAAAGTTTCTTCTCTGTACTTGTTGCAAATGAATTATTCCCGTTCATTTTTGTCATTTTGTGGGCATCCACGAACAAAAATATTGGAAATCTGCAAGCAACAGATGTCGAGATGCACATTTGAATTTTTGAACCGGCGTCAAACTAACCAATGACTCTGTTTAATTATGAGGACTGACATAAAATGATGATAACTTTGTCAATTTTCATGTAGGGTCATTTCATACTGTGCCATGTACAGTGTACAGTGTACAGTGCTATGTCACAAGTCTCGAGTCTCAAGTCCAGTGGCAAGTGGAGGTCAAGAGTAAAGAGTAAAATGAAGCACTCAAATGATAATTCATACAAAGAAAATTTTTTTTATTGTCATACTTTATCACAGTTTTTTCACCTGCCATTCCTGCCAATCGTGCTGAATTTAAATTAATAGGATAAAGAACAAATTTGTCCTTATCAATTTCACCAATTTCACTCAGTTGATTTGTGTTCTAGAAAAAACAAATCAAAGCCATTTGAGCTCACACAGCTCTCAGCTTTTATTAGTATTTATTGGACAAGCGACACAGCTGATGAATTTTAATTGTATCGTAGATTGAAAATTGAGCATTGAACATTGAGCATTTAGCATTGGGGATTTTGAGGGAAATGGATAAAGACAAGGTCGAGAAGTCTATGGAGTTGCATGCAAAAGTTGAGATTTGCTTTCTTCCTTCTTATTCAAATTGGAGTGAATTGTGCAGACTCAGATGTTGATTTTGAACGGATTAATCTTTTTTTCCAAATGAATTCGATTTTTTTCCAAATAGTCCCTTAAAAAGTTGAAAGATTTTTTTCCAAATAGGTATGGATTTATTTCCAAATAACCAAAAATAGTATAATGTAAGCCGTTTTTCCAAATAGTTC
>JAQGBH010007279.1:0-11236 GCA_034698265.1 Sminthurinus aureus
TGGAGCTGGATCTAGTTTTCAATTTGGATGGAATCCTGGGTTCTTCATCTCTTGCCATCTGCTTCGTGAATAATTTGGATGAAGAGTTGTGCACTGGTTATGAGTGGGAGGCGGGAAAAGAAATTTTCCTCAATAGAGAACGAGCAGGTTCTTGGTCACAAGGCGTCGCCTCTCGTCCCACTGCAGGTCGACTTACGAAGGACAAAATCATCTCCTTTACAATCATTTTGGATATCTCTGCAATTGAAGTTTTTTTATTGATGGGGGATTAACCGTGATGACATCAATATTTTTCCCACAAGCATTACTCACGGGAATTAAAATTCGACATCATGCAACTGGCAGCCCAAACAGTGAAATAACTCTTTTGACTGCTAATGTTCAAGGACTACACAGTATGTATGATTGCTAATTGCTAATTCATTTAAAATTCTATCGTAGATTCTAGATTTTAGAACATTTCAATTAATTTTTAATTGCCTGAAAGAAATTATGATAATATAAAGTAAAATACTTATATTTACATGTTAAATTAAACCAAAAGATGTCAAAAAAAAGTTGGATGTAAAATAAAGAATGAAGACCCCAAATATATTTTCGTGTTTTTTTTATACAAAATATCTAACGGCAGACTTTCTAAAATACTATTACGTCGTTTCCAAGTCAAAACAAGCATTCAAATGACCTCCAGAGGTCAACATGTGACCCCGCGTAAAATGACCTCTTGAGGTCATTTTTGGATGCTTGTTTTGACTTGGAAACGACCTAATAGTATTTTTAAAAGTCTTTTCTACCATTTTTATTTATTATACGTAAACAATTACAGCCTCACACACATTTTTCAATTTTTCATTTTTCGATTATTCTGACCATTAAAAAATGAATTTTTGGCTATTTTTCAAAAACCCGCCTGGGCGGCTTATTTTTATTTTTCTATAGGTCGAAAGTCTTCGAATTTTATCTAGTTTCACCTCCAAATATCAAAATAGTTTTACAAGTTTTTTATTTTAAAAACCACCGGTCTGAAATAAAGAGGCTAATTAGCGTGTACGCTATTGTTTACACAAAATCAGAGCCAAGCAATATCAGAAGTTCTCATACATTTTCGGATATGCACGTACCTGGGGCCGAATCCAATAGAATTATTAAGAAGCTAGTTGCAACTAAAGTTGGTATTAAAATATTGAATTCCAATTAAAGTTACACTTAATTGCAACTCGAGTTAATTGGGATTCAATATCGCCCTCTAACTTGAACTCGGCTAATAGCAACCTAAAGGCTCCTCTGCAGTTGCATTAAAAAGTCGCACTTAAGTGTGACTTCAATAACAAACTCATATTGAATTCCAATTAAAGTGTTCATTACCAAAAAATTAAACTTCTCACTATTTGTAAGTAAAACTATAATGATACTTTATTGAAGCGGCCCCAGGAAATTCTGAACTTGTTTCATTTTAAATTGTTAAGCATCGATTATACTTTCCTTGTTTTAAATTTTCAATAAATCCCCGAACATTTCAAGCAAGGTCGAATCAAAGTTGCTCTTATGCACTATTGGTGATTTCTAGCGCCAAGATGGCGCTAAATTTCCGAAAGTGATAGGTGACGCTATCAACTATAACTTTTGGAAACTCTTTCTAAAATCCTACAACTTTGTACTTTGTACACTGGGCAAACTTTTAGCGGCCTAAATTTCTAGAAACTCGGAATTTTATGAGCAACTCCCTAACGTAATGTCTAATTCTTACCAGTGGAAGTGGCATTGCATTTTGATCATCTGGAATCTCTAAGTTATTAATGAACTCTTGAAAATTGTTAAATTGTACTCTCGGCGGACGCATCTGATGAAGAATCATTCTTAAATTTTGAGTCAGTATGGGGATGCTTTGAATCAACGCTTGAGATGTCGCGGGGTGTCGGTCCGCGATATTAATGGCTTGTCTTCTCGTTTCTCGGAGTTCCCAGATTGTTTCCAGGTAGAGTGCATTTAGACCAGCCCTGTATAAAAAACAATTATCCGGAATTAACAAAATAAATTGCTGAGTCAAAAAATTAGAAAGGCATTTTGCATGAGGAAGAGGGATTTCATTTTGTAATACAAATCACAGTAAAATACTTTTTTTGAATACACCAATGAAGTTTTGTTCACTTACTGCCGAGACTGTCGAGCACCTCTTTGAGCATGTCCTCGACCTCTTTGGCCACCCCGACGCACTCGAACACCACCCCCTGCTCGTCCACCCCGTCTACCTCTACCACCTCTTCCTCTTGCTCCTCCCACTTCTTCTGCTTCTTCTCCTCCTGCTTCTACTTCTACTCCTTCTCCTTCTGCTCCTGCTGCACCTGCACCATTCATGTTAAATCTGCAAAACATTCCAAGACACAGATTTTTTATGTAGGTTTAAAAATCTCCTTGAAATTAAAATTATTCAAAAAAAACTGGTAAAAAGTTTACAAATAAAACATAATAAATTGAATTTTGTAGAACGAAAATGTAGATTCTTGTGCACTGTATTGTACACACATGTATCTAAAATGTACAAACTTTATTCTTAAGCACTCACATTTTAATGAGAATAAATAGCTATGTTTGATTTTTGAAAGTAGTAGAAATAAATTCCAATAAAAAAAACACAATGATATGAGAAAATTTCTGTACTGGAGCAAAATACAAGTTGTACAAATTATGGAATTCCAAATGCAAGAAATAAAGTTGTAGGAAAAAAGAAAAGAGAAAGGTTGTTGGAAGTTGGAAATTGACTCGTACTTTGTAGTGTTCAAATTCATAATTCAAAAGGTAAGAAAAGTACCCACAAGATTTATAAATAAGCAGGATTAAATGAGTAAATGCCAAAGGGAAAATGGAATGGAATCAACTCCCTTTGAGAATTTAGAATTGAGAATGGCTTTTGTCCACTTGACACTGTACCATTTCAATTTCCGCAGGCCAAATACAGTTCCTTAAAATAGACTCGACAATTTTAATAAAAGATTTACGTAAAGTAAATTCCAGATGACGCTGAGGTACTCTGCCTTTTTCATTTAAAATTCAAAATACCTCACATAAAATGACAAATGACAACCACAGAGGCAAGTTTGGGTTTTGTTCATCCTGATTTGAGTCTCAGTTTACCCCAGAAAATTTGGAATCTATTTATGAGTCGTGGTGAATGTAAACTATAGGAACTTTGTTTTGAATTTACAATACTATTAAAACACCTACAGAAAAACAAAGTGTTGGAGTAAATGAAAGTAAAGTGGCAGAACATTTGGTGGTCAAGTCAATTCAATACAATAATTTCAATCGATTAATCTACGTGTTATTCCTGATGCAAAGAGTACAAAACCAAATTAAATTGACATTATTTTTGCCATGAAATTGACTTTAAGAACATTCTACATTCTAGGTTCTCAGAATCTCAATTCTGAATTCTGTGGTATAGATTTTTTGCTGGCTTCAAAATTCAAATAAAAAATATATCGTCGGGTGGAAAATCCTGTTTCGTTTCCAACTTCCCGCCGTTGCAAGAATTTCAAAGCGCATCGCCGGAATATCAAAATATGCACTAAAATACACTAGTGTGCCAAATTTTGACTCCCTAGGTCGTAAACAGAAAATATTACAGCGATTTGAAAGTCGCAAATCACACAAAACACGTGCTTCTTGCGGGAAATCGTTTCCATTTCATTTCTTCTCGGCCAAACTTCAAACTTGATTTCCCAGTAAATCTTTGATTTATTGCGGATGAATGTACAGCCAAGAAATTGCGAGTTGAGTCAACACTTTTCAACTTGAATTTCCGCTCTCAATTCTCAACAGAGCAAGTTAATAAACTTCAGGTTAAAAATCCAAGTTGAACTGTGAAAACATTTTTAATGTAAAAATGTTTTTAAAAAGCACAAGTTTTAAAAAAACAATTACCAACGCAACATGAAAAACTGGATTTTGAGAATAAAAAGACAAAAGTCAGACTTACAAAACCGGAATTGCGAACTCAAGTGAGAAGTAAATAAGGATAACTGACATTATTTATATAAATAAATGTACGCGGATTAATTGTCGGACATTGGACAAAAACAGAAAATATTTAAAGACGAAAATCTGCCATGCAAATGGAATTTCATTTCAAAATTTGTACAATGTAAATTGAATGCAATGAATGAACGACTTGGAGGAAATTTTATTGAAAATATGGATACTCTCAAATCTCAAATGTCAAGTGCCAAGTTTTAAGGGTCAACGGTCCGTACATTTATTATACTTGAATGACATAGGAAATAGGACAAAAAATGAAGAAAAAGGATAAGGCTGACGAAACGGGAGAGAATTTTATCATTTGATAAATTTTACATTCACCTGTTGACTGGGATCAAAATATGACTTATTTATTCCACTTTCTCAGTTCTCAAATGATACATAAACAAACAACATTCAGTATTCAATAATCAGTCTCAGGATCACAAATCAATCAATAAACTTGATGTCGAGACTAAAAATGAGTCTTGAGTTTACGTGGATTTGGATTTGGATTTTGTTCTTGACGCATGAGTTTTCACATGACCTTTTAAAGTCTCTGAAATAAGGAATGACAGTTTTGTGATTAAAAGAGAGTAAAAATGAGAAGGAAGCTCACTTTTTATTTAATCATTTAATGGCATGACAAATAAAAAAGAATGGATTCAATAAAAGTAATGTTTATTGTTTAAAAAGTCAGCTTACCTTTTTGACCAAAAGTTTTTTGACAGATGGGGCAGGAGAAAGGTCGTTCTCCCGTGTGAACTGCTCGGATGTGATCCGCCAGTCTACCTGGCCGATTATACACTTTGAAACAATTCGGGTAGGGACATTTATGATTTTTTCCAGCTGGTGGTTGAGGTGGGACAAAATCCAGACTCGCATCAAAATCTTGGTCATCACTCATCGTTGGTTCCCATTCTGAGTGTAACTCTGAATCCAACTCCAAATCGGAAGATGAATCCGAAGCTGATTGAGACTCTGAGTCTTCCGGACTCTCGTTTGAGCTGTAACCAGTGTTTTGTTGTGGAGAGCCAGAACTAGAACTAGGACTTTGCCCAGAGTTTTGACTCTCATTCTCCTCCTCATCATCATGATGATTCTGAACGTAAGGATCCACATTGACAATGATCATTGGTTCTAGTACTGGCATTTCAATTGCCTCGCCCTCATCATCGGCAACTTCAACTGGAGCTGGAGCTGGACCTTGAGCGTAATTTTGATTCTGAGCATGATCATTCACATTGACCATTGGTACAGGTACAGGCATTTGGTCCTCCTCGTCTTCTCCAGCTCCAGCTTCATCTCCTGCTGAAAATCAACCATCAAAATCAAAAAGTAAGCTCTTTTCATGACTTTATCAGGAATTTTATGGATTAAAAGCTTTGCAAACAATGAGAACCCAAGAAAAAACGCAGAGTAAAAAGTAAAAAGTTACCTTGGTTCACAAAAACTTTTGAGCTGGCCAACTCTACTCGAGAATTTAAATCCGAATCCGAATTCAAATTCAACTCGGAATCCGGATTTTGAACAATGACGATTTCACCGTCTTCAGAATATCCAGAAGATCCATTACTTTTCTCTGCGGAGAGGACTAATTCCACCTAGAAAAATTTACACACAGATAAATTTTAATCAACAATCTGAAAAAAAAACACGTTTGAAATAATTCTTTTTGATATTTTGACTTTTGAAAAACTAAAATGGTGTCCCTGGAATTTTGCATACCGTATTGAGAAGATGTTGAGGAGCGCCGTCAATCCACTGATTCTCATGCAGCTTCTTCCACTGTTTATAAGCTACATAAATGTTCACCTAATTCAATGAGAAAACGGAGAAACGAGACAACAAAGTTTACATAATATAGCATATTTTTTTTTGTAAATTTTATTAATTTTTGTAAAGACTGACAAGTGAAAAATAAAAGATGCTCACAACAGTTTCTCCTCCATTTTTCCAGTCCGAATTCCCCTCAAAAACCTTGTGTAGCTGTGAAAATTGAAGCAAAATAGAATAAAATAAAATGAAATAAACCATTGAGGACTGAGAATAAAAGTGTCATTTGTAATTTCTATGGTCATAATTTGTTGTATTTTGGAATTTGTTGTATTTTGGAATTTGGAACTTTATGTATATAGGTCAACTCACATGTTGCATCAACAACTCCGGGCCTTGTTCCGGATTTACGGATTTCAAAGCTTGATAGCATTTTATAGTTTCTCGAATCCCAGTCTAAAAAATAGCACAATAAAAAATAAAATCAATTAAACACAAGACTCAAGACTCAAATTTTTATAAGCACAAAGGTAAAAAATAAAATAAACTGCTTCGGTTTCTTCAGTAGCCAAAACACAAAAACGAGGACTCACGAGAATGGGATTGCGAGATTGGTTTTGAGTTTCTGGGTGGGCTGTTGAACTGGCACTCATTTTGCACAAAATTATTATATAATGCTCAAAATTATTGTGTGTGGTCCAAGAATATTGTTATGAAAATTAAAAATACCCCACTCAGACCTCAATGTCAATTTTGTAATTGTATTTTGGTTTTAGTTTTGGATTTGGACAAGCCAAGAAAAATTATATGATTGAATTGGGAATAAACGAAAAGGGAATTTCACCACCTTGAGCCTTTGAGTTTGGAATGAGAGGTAAGAGAAAATATCAGTATTGTAGAAACTAGAAAATGACACAAAAAAATGTAAAGGAATGTGAAGACTAGAGATGAGATGATTCAGTGCAGATCTCGACTAACATGTAAATTAGACAAATTCAAATTCCAATCCAGATAAATATTTTCAATATTCAAGAAGATTGACTTGTGTTTTTTTTTGCTCTGTCTTGCAGATTTTGCATGACTCAATTGAATTGCCTCGCGGAACGACCACAGATCTCAGATTTGAGCTTTTGGACATTTTTAGTCAAATTTCCGTGGTAACATAAAATGTGCATTCAATTTACTTTACCGTATAAGATATGTGTATTGTATTGTGTGTATGTAAAATCTGAAGTATTACATTATAGATTATAGATTACACACTAAGTAGTAAGCGTATTTTCTATGATGTGTACAAAGGAAAATGAAAATTGAAAGTACGCACTCAAAATTCAAAAGTCACAATCCTTTATATTTCCCAAAACCAAAAATATGATGTACAAAAAATATAGAAAACCTCGAGCAAAAACTATTTCTTCACTGTTTTGTTTTGAGTTTTTTCAAATGTCGTCAAACTGGCATAAAATCCTCTGTGCTGAGGCAAAAGGTGATTTTGAGACAATGTAAGTAGATCCTCCTTTTTTTCAACTGAGATTGGTACTGGACCTGAATATTTTTCTTCAAAAATAATGCCCTGAAAACATTCCGATGTCCAATCTACTCGATGTGCAATCCTGCCTTTAGCATTAGCATTAGTGAGTCGATGAACTTCCCATTCTTCATTTTGATGAAATTCCTTTGACAAAATATCACTTTCAAACTCTTTTGTGACTTTTATTGTGGCAATTTCAGTTACTTTGAGAGAATTAGGACACTGAACAACATCCAAAAGTTTTTTCATGTTAAAAAATTCCTTCTGAGTCATCCTTTGAATATCGAAAGGCTCCTTTACCCGAGCGTCACGAATAACAGGTATCCAGTCGTCAGGGACTGGAACCGACTTTCCTCTTTTGTGCCGCTCAATAAGAGCAAATAATCTATCACATGCTAAGAAAGTGTGACCTGTGGTCAAAAATTTTTGCTCTACTTCTATAAAGCATCCCAAATGTATTACAAATTTGAAAAGAGCGACCATTAAAAAGTTATTATTTTGCCCAGAGCATCTGTCACTCCAAATTATGAGCTTTTTTGGCGGATTTTGTCCAGGTGGAAAATTTTTGACGAAGAACCTATTTAAATTGTAATGTTAGCACAATTTGCAAAAAGTCTCAAATGTAAATCAGCAAAATAGTGATAAAACCAATTTTTTACTTGTATAAGTTTGACGCAATTTCATCCGATCCACGTTTGGCCTCATGTTCATGCCAAATGCACATTGTAGCGTTATTCGTTTTGGCCTCAAAAATGCAAAAATTATACGTAGAGAATTGACGCTTATAGAAGACATCACTATGAGTTAGAGCTGGAGAAAACAAAACCTATGCGTACAAAATTATTATTATTATTACTATTATTATTACTATTATTATTACTTTTAGTATGCAGTGCTTTAAATTCAAATTTCAGTTTTGATTCATTTTTGAACCTGCTGTAAATCGACAGCTAATACAACCAAAGAGTCATCTTCTTTGCTCTTTGCAAAATCGCTTCGCATAGTTTCGTAGGCTTTGTCAGCATTTAAGTGATGAGCTTCCATTTCTTGTAAAATTGCACTTCTCTCTTCTTCTGTTTCTGCCACAAGTAACCGAATTTTAAGGCGATCACAATTTTTGCAGGTATCCGATTTTGGCTCACCAAATGATAAACCTATGTCCCTAAAAATTCTACCATAGGAGTGTCTCAGATGACGCACACGAGGATGCTCGGGGTGTTTCAAAATAAAATCCTGAAAAAGTCGCTCCAGGTTGAGGTCTGGACTGAGATATTTTTTTTCAGTTTCACTCTGAGCACGAGTATAATGTGAAATGTACGTGGGAAATTCATTAATATGATTTTTTATTAGGCTTATGATTTCCGGAGTGAGCTTATTAGCGACATTTCCATGTTTTCCTCTACCATCATGTGCGATTATTATACCTTGTACCACAAGTGAATTAACATGGCGGAGTTCGTTCTCCGTAAGATCAAACATTGATAACATGGTCTCCTTGCAGCACTGAAGCCGCTCCCCGCCGTTAGAAACAAAGTACCTTTAAAATTATTATCATTAGCTACGGTACTTTAAATAAAAATCGGACGTGTAAAATGTATTTTACTTGAAATTATTTTTCCGTTGGCTTATCGGGTCGACAGTTGTTCGTTGCTCCGGTTCAACTCGTTGAACACAGTTAATGAGGAACGTTCGCTGCTTCTCCCAGTCCCCAGTCTCCCAAAACTGATCAAAGAGATCTTGTTGATCTCCATCAGGCAACCCACATCCAGGTTTCGTGCATCTGGAGCAATTTTTGCCCTACAAAAGTCAGCAGTGTAAAGAAATTGCATAATGAGGGTCTACAGGATTTTGAGTTTTGTGATTACCCCAGGGGGCTCGCGCGCTTTCCTCTCGATCTTCTTCTTACTCACATGTTTCAGTCCACGGTCTCTGGAAATTTTCGCCCTGTTTTGTATTGTGGACAAAGGATCAATCTTTCTTTTTCTACTATTATTTATACCTGTGACAGTTTTTTGAGAGATTTTGATGTAAGGATCCATCATGAGCGTCACAGTAAATTCACAACGAGCAAAAGGAGATCACAAAGTGACACAGATAATACATTGAAAGCAAATAGCAAGGCAACAGAAGTAAAATACTTGCTATACTACTATATCATATTACTATAGGTATATCCATAGCAAGGCAAGGTTGGATTTCCTTGTCAATGTTATGAAGTTTGTTTATTTTCAAAATAAACAAAAATGGATCCAAAAGCTCAAATCTGAGATCTGTGGTCGTTCCGCGAGGCAATTCAATTCTCAATGTTCAAAGGATGGGATGAATGGAAATCCAAATAATCTCCAATCTACATTATTTATTTATGTAAAACAACAATTTATGGAAATGTAATAAATTCCACAATCCACAACACACCGTCCGACATTTGAAAATGACTTGCGATTACAAATTGATGCAAACATACATATATTATGGTGTGTAAAATTCCGAGGATTTTCCATTTATTATCCATTTTTTTCTGCATCTCTATTTGCGTTGAGAAAGCAAAGTATACAAAAACAAGCAGGATTTATTCATGTATTATACTCAATACTCGATACTCGACTCTTTTGCAATGGCACAATTTGGTTGTGATTTGTAATGGAGCTGTACATTCCGACATTTGGAATTTGAATTTGGAATGTGCTTTGTTTTTTGAATCTTGTCAATTGAATTTTTAGCATCGTCATTCTCATAATTTTGTGCGGAGAGATAATGGAAAAATTGAGTTTTTTCCAATAAAAGTACAGTCCTTGTTCTGTCTTATGCTTTGTGGAAATTGCAGAGTGGAAAGGGAATGATCCCTTTGATATTTGATTATTGATTAGAGTCACTTGCATATTGAATAATTATCCCACATTTTGTACGTGGTCCACATCAAACCAGTCCTTTTTTTACTCGTCTTTTATCTTTTATGACTTTATAATTTTCCAGAGACTAATTAAAACTACCATGAATAATAAATACAATTCATATCTGTATTCTTGCTTCAAATTAACTCTTGAATCCACTCGATTCTCGATACTTGATATTTGATGCTCAATGCTTAATCAAATTGGACAAAGGAGATGACTATTTTTCTCAGAAAAAATCAGAAATGCCCAATCCAGTTCAAGGGGAACGTGAGACTAAAATCTTAGTTTTCTTGCATCCTCGACGTTTTGAAATATTTGCTTTACAAAAGTAATAAAGTGGTTAAATGCTCTTGTTGAACTTGAAATTAGCTCTCGAGTCTAGACTCTAGATTCTAGAGAGAGAAACCAAATCCATGGAAAATGCACAAGCGAAAAAGAAGAGTGAGAAACAGATTTGAATTTACCATAAATTCTAGCACATGCGAAACGTGTATTATGTATCATGAATTATTTTTCATGTGCTGCCGCCATCTATGTACATCTAGAGAGAATCCAGATAAACATGAATTCGTGCTCCAATCTCAACCGGTTTGAAAAACGAAAAGAGATTTTCGTCTTCCGCTCCAGCATTATTTCCAACGGCACTTCGTTTTGGTTTCCAGGGTGATATTTTTGCTATTCACAATCCGAAAAGCTTGATTCTTTCTTCTTTGTGAGTTACAAAGAAACAAAGAGGGGTATGGTATTTATGTGTGATTTGGGCCACGAAAATGTTCTAAAAAGAGATGAAGACATTTTTTTCCAGCCTCCGGGTTTTGCGTATTTTAAAGACCACACTTTTCTGGTACTTTTTTGTGTGGGGACCAAAAACCGTATATTTCTAGTTCGTTATATACACGCAGTGGAAGGAAAAAATGATACACTTTTATTGTAATTCTTGACCCGTTCAAATCGCTCCAGCTCCGAAACTAAAAATATACGGTTTTTGGTCCCGGAACAAAAAAGTACCACAAAAGTGTGC
>JAQGBH010007280.1:0-11236 GCA_034698265.1 Sminthurinus aureus
GCTAAAGAACCCACCTTTCATTTGGCATGTCGATCATGAAGATCGGTGCAGTAGTTTGGGAGTTGTGAGCCCTGCGACATGACACTTTTTACAAAATATCCCTTTGACAATTACCCCATGTCCTTAACAAGCTCGAAAATGATTCTAAATCTAGATTGAGATCCGAATGGGATTTTGGAGTTTCATCAAAATTTTTGCGCTCACAAAAGGGCTATTTGAATTTGGGTTTTATTTGTGAATGGCCCAAAACTGTTTTCAAAATATTTTGAAATTCAAAATAAATGATATAATGCGGGTTTTTTCAGTAGGTTTCATTGTGAATCTACAAAAATTTCCAGAATCTAGAATCGAGAATCCAGAATGTTGCAAGAAAAGTAAATTGAATAAAAAAAATGTACTCGTGGGGAAAGTTGAGATTTGGCATGCGAATTTTCTGTCTATTTACTTTAGCATTGTTTCAATATTCTGCAGTCTTTCTTGTTTGTAGACTTTAGACGGACGACATTCCTGAAGGAATAAAAATCCCCAAGAGCAGGAAAAATGATGAATTTTTTATTCAACATGATTTTCGTGTTGGGGAATAAGAAAGAAAATCATCAAATAGGATCTGTACACACTTTACCGGATTCCCTGTGAAAAAACTCAACTATTGGCGTCTAAATTTACGAGAATTTTTTGGCTTTGGTATCAAATTTGGTTCAAGATTCAAGATAAAACATTTGCGATTCCAAAAACTTTAGAGATCATTTTTCCCCCTGTTTAATCATTTTTTAATGGGTCCTCTTCATTTCCCGCATGTTTAAAGTTACTTGTGAAAATAGCATTCTATTAAATCAATGGTAAATTTTATTCATTAATTTGTTCATTCTTAATTCGTAAAGTTAACGAACGATCACATAATATATCAGAAATAAAAAATATCCAAATCCAAACCATATTTAAGATACACTTAAGAATGGAATTTGGAATTGTCACAGTAAAATGCTATTGTTATTAAATATTTGGAACGGAAAGTAATTATTGACATTATTATTGATTATTTTTGTTAAAAATCATGTAATAAAAATTTATATGCATCAAGATGCATGCTATATTTGAGTTACAAGTTGTAACTTACAACTCAAATCTTCAGTAAAGAAAACTCATAAACTAAAGTAAAAAAATACAGTAAAAACAATAGAACTGTTTTGCATCTTGACCAAGACGAAGATTTACAATTCAGAATCCAAAATCCAAGAAAAGATCTCGGGACCTATTTTTTCTCAATTTTATAAGTCAGCTTGTCCATTAGTTGAAAAGCATAACTTTCACTGAGTGAGAGCGTCGAAGACGAGCCGGAGTGTTTTTCATCCTTCCAATTATTTGACAACAAACAAACTTTCAAGTTTATCAGTCCTATAGGATTTAAATGCAAAAAGAAAGAAAATATTTTAGATCAAAATCCTTTTACAAATTTCACAAACAAATATTGTTTGTTAAAAAGCTGTTATAAATAAATATTTTCTAAAAGACAATCTTTACCTTTTAGATCCAAAATTGAAGGATTTTTCCTCTCTGGCTTCAAATCCAAAGCCAGCTCTGAATGAGGAATATTCAAATGAGATTGCTGTTGTTCCTCCAATGATTCTCCGTCTTTAGACTTGATCAAATCATAAATACGACTGCAAAACTCTCCAGAAAATCCAGTGAAACAGGAGTCAACAGCTGGAAAAGTATTTTGTGGTTTGTCCAGACCAATTTTGATGTCCAAAGAGTGAAGTTTTTTCATACGAGTCCAAATTGCAATGCCCACCTCTGGAAAATTCCATAATGACCCTGAATAACCTCCAGTAATTGTAAAATCCTTCAAGTTTGGACACACTAGAGAAATCCGAGCGATGGCTTTCTCCGTCATTCCGTCACCCACGACTACGAGAGACTTCATTTGGGAAATAAACGAGAGAGGTTCATCGTGAGGAAAGAAATCAGTCCAAGGAACTTGCAAATCTAAAAGGTACAAAAAAATGAAGGCAAAACATCATTCATCAGTCAAATCTGAAAGGGGAAAAATTAAAATCATTAATGTAATGCAATTAAGAATACTGTGTCAATTTAAAAATAAAATATAGTAAAATAGTTACAGAGATGTTGCAAGACAGGAAAAGTTTCCATAAGATTTATTCCTGATGGGAACGCTGTGGTTTTTTCTCTACGTAAATTGGCAACACGTAATCTTGTTAATTTGCTGAATTTTGAAAGTTCCAGATCCGGTAGAAAACCCAAGGATTCCATTTTCAATTCTCTCAAAGTATCTTTGCTGGAATCAAAGAGATTGGAGAGAAATTGGGAAGCATTTAATCTGTCACTAGGATTTTCAAACTTGGTGTAAATGTCCAATTTCAGAGTCTTGAGCTTGAAGTCCAAAGGAACTGGAGATTTTTCTCTGAGTTTGGGCAAAAATTCATCATTTAATACTATTGAAGCAGCCTGAAGACAATCAAGTTTTCCACGTGATTGAAGAAATTGAAAATTTTCCAAGTTGCCATAACAATAATATGAATTAAAGAGCACAATTTTTTGTAAATTGACAGCAGCACCAAGAAGATCTATGACGATTCCAGTGTATTGTGAGAAGGAAGATGGATCAAGACAAAGGGTTTTGAGATTAGGGAGTTGAACTGTTATTGTTTTTGATGTTGTGGGGAAAAGTTGTATATTTGATGCACCAAGGGGAATTTTCAGAGTTCTACCAAATTCAGTCTGACACATAAAATCAAGGCCCAACTCTTCAAGTTTTGGTAATTGATTCAAAAGCAAATGACTCAAATTTTCTAAAAGTTCCATCATATCCTCTGTTGAACTATAGTAAACAACTAATTTCAAACACTTGATATTTTCTCCAAAGTCAAAAATAAATTGCAACCACATTGGATCGTCAAATACATGGGTTTTAAAATCAAGGAACCGGAAGCGAGTGTACATCGGCGTTTCCTCTGAATTTGAGCCATCAAAATAATCAATAAAATTTTCCAAGGTTGTTTTTCCGTTTTTCCCAAGAATCCAAGTCTGGCCATCCAAACTACATCTAAACACAATTTCAAAGTCCTCTCTTGATTTCAGTACTTCACAAGCAATTTTGTTCCATTTCCGGTTCATAAGGCGAGAGAGCCCAATACTTTTAACATCCAAGTATTGAAGAGTTTGTATTAGCACCTGTTTGTGAATACACAACAAAGAAATATTTATCATTTTATTTTCTTCAAAAAATTATTATTACTACAAATTTCTGTATGTAAGTAATTTATAAAAAAAGAATATTTACCTCTGGAGGTAACTCCTCAATAATACAAGATTGGTCCTCAACTTCAACTTTATCCGATGACCTTTGGTTACCTATCCCAATCTACAGATGTACAAAAATAAAACATGACTCAACAAAACCTGTCAAATTTTTTATATTAAAATGGCTTATAATATTTTCGACCCACAAAACATAACATTGATGATGGATCCGAAGAAATCATCCTGGAGCGTCTCAACAGTCAACACCCAAATATCCAGTTCACTACTGAGATGGAGGAGAACGGACAAATTCCCTTTCTGGATTCTACAGTGATGCGTCAACCTGATGGGTCCATAAAGACAAAAGTCTACAGGAAATCCACTCACACTGGACAATACCTCCACTTCCACTCTTTTCATCATATTGCCAACAAAATGGCGGTCGTGGACACTTTGGCACTTCGGGCTTTGAATATCTGTGATCCTGAATATCTAGAGGATGAGTTGGATCATTTGAGGAAAGAACTCATGAAATACGCCTACCCGAAAAAGTTCATCAACAACAGAATTACGAAGACACGGAAGAAAGTAGAAAGACTAAGGGCTCAGACGGAAAATAGTGAGTCTTCATTATTCACTCCTCATCGCTACATTCCTCAACGACCTCCCGTGCCCAATCTCGTGATTCCCCCAGGGGGTCCGCAGATAGTGGCCGCGGAGGAAGAAGAGGATAAGGATAGATGGGTAGCAATACCATATATGGGGAAGTCCTCGTGTCAAATAGCTGGATTGTTGAGAAACAAAATGGATTGGCGGGTAACATTTATTCCAGGGACGAAAATCAAGAGATTACTCCACCCAATAAAAGATCCAGAGGAACTGTTACCTCCAGGAGTGTACGAGATTCCATGTTCCAGACCTTGTCCTTACGTATACGACGGTGAGACTCAGCTTCCTTTTAACATCCGAATGGGGCAACATGAGACTAATGTAGCCAACAACAACTACAAGGAGTCGGCAGTGTGTAAGCACGTCATGGATTCAAAGTTTACCCATAAGCCGGATTTTGGAAGAGCGAGACTCATTTGCAGAGAGAGTCGACGAATGGAAAGGAAAATCAAAGAAGGACTCTACATACAACAGGCGGAAGGGCCTGTGATGAATATAAACCCAGGATATAAATTACGTAGTGAATGGATACCAATAATTCCAACACTACGTAAACAAACTTTGGCAAAATATACACCAATAGGACTGAACTGTGGCGCACCTCGTTACTCATTGCGCAGTGCCTCAAGAAATAATAACAATAATAATAATTAATTATTATTATCTGATTTATTTATTGAATCGTGACCTACGGTCATTGAGACGCCTGAAGAAGAAGACTGTTGGTCTTCGAAAGCTTGCGAGATTTTTGAATAAAAGTTTTTTATTCTTGTTTTTAAACCACGTATTGTCAAAAATATGCCTCCTTACGTTATTCGTGGTTGGAAAGAGTTGAAGGGTTATCTAAAAAAGCAGTTTGGCCTGCATTATGTCAACATAACCAAGGATCTGCAGAAAGTATTAAGACGGATGGCACATTTGAGCTGTGACATCAAGTTCCTCACAAGGTGCAAGAAGAACGCTCTCACACCAAACTTTCTACGGATAAAAAATGTATCGCTCAAAACTAATAAAGCTAAAGTATGGACCAAATCATACGAGATGAGGATGTTAAAAGGACACATCCAGCTGAAATATACACAATTGGTATCATTTGAAGAGAAAATACGGGTTTTAGAGAAGAAGCTCTCGGGTCTTCCCACTTCCATTTTGTCTGAAATTCGGAACTACACAAAGAGAGACTACGGTCAAATATACGAGAAATGTAAAACGGTTCAGATGGAGAAGTTTCGCCGCCTCCATGAGAAATCACTGGCGTCAACAACAAAAACATTTTGGAACCAATGTCCAAAATCCCTACTTGAGTCGGATTTACCGCTACACACGGTCATCAATTTGAGTACTTACACTCCAACCGAAAAGGAAACCAAAGTTTTGGCCCTAGGTCTGAATTTTGCTCTCCCACCGAATGAAACAATGAAACCTGAGCACAACATCAGTCTCATGGCCGCAGTAGAGTCGAATTTTGAATCTTATAAAATTCCAGAAAAGGAGAGAGGTCCAATGGTTACAAAAATAGTGAACATTGCGAAAAATAGACCTCGTCAAGATGCAGAGATTCAAAAAACCAGTGATGAGATCATCGACATTCTCAAATGCCTCCACGACAAAGAAGATCTTCACATCATGTCAGCTGATAAGGGAAGAGCCACTGTCTTGATGGACAAGGATATCTACATCTACAAGATGATGGAGCTAATTGAGTCTGGTCCTTATGTAGAGATTTCGGAAGATCCTACTCAACATTTACTGGAGGAGTTAAAGAAAAACTGTACTAGACTCAAGAATGTCAGTCAACGAATGTCTGAAGGTTTTTTCAAATCCGTCATACATTATCATCCCCGAATTCCAAAGTTCTTCGGACTTCCCAAAATCCATAAAGAGGGCGCTCCCATGCGTCCAATTAATGATTACCGAAGTTCGGTTTACTATAGACTGGCCAGATCTCTCCATCGTCTCATCTCTTTGTCAAATCAGGACATGCCGACGACAGTGAAAAATGCCAAGGAATTTGTGCAGAGATTAAAAACATTCCAGATGCCTGCAAATACTAAAATGGTCTCATTTGATATAAAATCTTTATTTACCAGCATTCCAATGCAAGAGACACTACAAGCGGTACGAAATCGACTTGAGGAGAACTCCAGGTGGCAGACTGAAACTAGAACTTTGATGACAGTGGATGACATAATGAGATTGGTTGAATTATGTACTTCAAATACCTACTTCATGTTCAATGGTTAACTCTACAGACAGGCGGACGGAAGTCCAATGGGAAGCTCTATCGCCGACATTTAAATGCAGAGCATAGAGAATCGAGTCATTGAACTGAGTCCAGAGATCCATTTTTGGGTCAGGTATGTGGATGATATTTTTTCAGTCATCGATGATGGATCCGAAGAAATCATCCTGGAACGTCTCAACAGTCAACACCCAAACATCCAGTTCACTATTGAGGTGGAGGAGGACGGACAAATTCCATTTCTGGATTCTACAGTGATGCGTCAATCGGATGGATCCATAAAGACAAAAGTCTACAGGAAATCCACTCATACTGGCCAATACCTCCATTTCCACTCTTTTCATCATATTGCCAACAAAATGGCGGTCGTGGACACTCTGGCACTTAGGGCTTTGAATATCTGTGATCCGGAACATCTAGACGATGAGTTGGATCATCTGAGGAAAGAACTCATGAAATACGCCTACCCGAAAAAAATCATCAACAACAGAATTGAGAAGACAAGGAAAAAAGTCCAAAGACAAAGGGCTCAGATGGAAGATCCTGAAGTCTCAATATTCATTTCTCATCGCTACATTCCTCGACGACCTCCCGTGCCCAATCTCGGGCACGGGATTGGGCACGGGAGGTCATGGGGACCCCCTGGGGCATGATTCCCCCAGGGGGTCCGCAGATAGTGGTCGCGAGGAAGAAGGGGATAAGGATAGATGAGTAGCAATACCGTACATGGGGAAGTCGTCCTGTCAAATAGCTGGATTGTTGAGAAGCAAAATGGATCGGCGGGTAACATTTATTCCGGGTACAAAAATCAAGAGATTACTCCACCCAATAAAAGATCCAGAGGAACTGTTACCTCCGGGAGTGTATGAGATTCCGTGCTCCAGACCTTGTCCTTATGTGTATGACGGTGAGACTCAACTTCCTTTTGACATCCGACTGGGGCAGCACGAGACAAATGTATCCAACAACAACTACAATGAATCGGCGGTGTGTAAGCATGTCATGGATTCAAAGTTCACCCATAAGCCGGATTTTGGAAGAGCGAGACTCATTTGCAGAGAGAGTCGACGAATGGAGAGGAAAATCAAAGAAGGGCTTTTTATACAACAGGCGGAAGGGCCTGTGATGAATATAAACCCGGGATATAAATTACGTAGTGAATGGATACCAATAATTCCAACACTACGTAAACAAACTTTGGCAAACTATACACCAATCGGACTAAACTGTAGCGCACCTCGTTACTCATTGCGCAGTGCCTCAAGAAATAACAACAATAATAATAATTAATTATTATTATTTGATTTATTTATTGAATTGTGACCTACGGTCATTAAGACGCCTGAAGAAGGAGACTGTTGGTCTTCGAAAGCTTGCGAGATTTTTGAATAAAAGTATTTTATTCTTGTTTTTAAACCACGTATTGACAAAAATATGTCTCCTTACAATATTTTTTCTGTATTATATCCCTTTCCGGACCGTAGCCGTTGGTAACGTATAATGTAAATACGTCCTTGGGACAGAAAGGGATATATAGGATATATGATAAACTTTTTCTGTTAAATATCATGTAATGATTTGCTGAGTCGCTATCAGACTATGCATTTGGGTGTGAGGTTAGAAGGAGAATGGGATTAAGGTATTCGGTTGTTGAATTTACAAAACAATCAAAACTAATAGCAACTGGAAAATTAATTATTTTTCTATCAAATTTCTTGGGAAATTTTGAAAATTCGTATCAAGGCCTTGCAAAGTCTTCAATTTCCTTGAAAGGCAAAGCAGAAAAGTGTAAGAAAAAAACAAAACTTCAAAAAAATGAATTAATTTTCCAGTTGCTATTAGTTTTTGTTGTTTTGTAAATTCAACAACCGAATACCTTAATCCCATTCTCCTTCTGTCCTCACACCCAAATACATAGTCTGTGACCAAGTAATTATTGTTGTATTGTTTTGAAATTGAATTTCACACATATACAACCAAGGAAAAGAGAATTACACATTAAACTATAAACTACAATCATTTTTACTACGCTCATATAATATGAATTACCGTTCATTATTTTATATTCTGTAGTCTGATTTTTTTTCGTCTTTCCCTTTTAGTCTTTTGGTTGTAAAACAATTTGGGGCAATAAATAAATAAATAAGTCTGTTTCGTATATGGATTCCAAATAATAATAATTATTAACAGACAACTAGTTTACAAATTTTGAATATTTTCTGTCGACAGATTGGACATGTTCCTTTCGTTTTTAGAATAATATCGGCACACTATAAAAGTAAACAAAGTTAAGAAAAATCAATGTATTACTATTAATTTTATAAATATTTTATTAAAAGAAATATTGATATAAGAAGATAAATATATATACATAAACCATAAAAGGAAATAAATAAATCATAATGTAAACAAATTACTCACCTTAAAACAACAGCAAACATGGGCAACTTTATTATGTACGAAAGCAGTATCCTTTTCCCTGTATCAATAAATAAAAGAACATTATAATATATTACAGTTCAAAACTTCCATTATATATATGTATGTACACATTATTGATAAACTTTAGTATTATTTATTTCTTACACAAAAAAAAAAAGTTATTATTATAATAATATTATGTATTCTTATTAAAAAAGAACTTCAACCTCATATAACACATGGAGCACAATGGAACTTCTTGGACAGGAACATTAATAGGTTTATTAGAATCAGCGTTTAGATTCGCACTGGAACGAGAAGTTGATGGAGTAGTAGTAGTAGTGTTATTAGATAAATTTTGTTCCTTTTCCAATGTCAGACTTGTTAGTGGACTAATTTCAGACACGAGTCCAGACAGAGATTGAGACAGAGATTGAGAACTTGCATTACTAGAAGGAGGTGTTAAATTTTCATATGAACTAGTTCTAATTGTTTCTAGCTGTTGATGCTGGTCAGGAATTCTACGTAAAGTACACGCTGAAGATGTAGACGATGAAGATGAAGCTCCATTATTTGTAGTATCCGAAGTTAAAGCTATTGAAGAAAGGTTACTAGAATTACTATTTACTGTTATAATTTCAAGTTTATAACTATTACTATTATTATGATCTTCATTATCGGATGAGACGACGGAAGTTGAACGCTTGTTACTATTACTATTAGGAATTGTAATAGAATTTCCTGTAATAGTAGTAGTAGTTGAAATTGGAGGTGGGCCAGGAGGAAGGTTGGAAGTGCGTTTCCGAGTTGCTTTATTTTTTCTTGGTGGCCGCTTTGGAAGCCAATTTCTTCGTGTCTATTACAAAAAATAAAATCAAAAATAACAATAATAAAATTATTAGAGAAGACACAATTATTTAAAACAAAAAATACATAAAGTCATCCATAGAGCCCTATTTTTTTAATTGTTTATGCACATATTATATGTAATGTACATTGGACATAACCATACTATATGTTGTGTAATAGAATAGTGTAAATAGTAAAAATCTAAATTTATCATACCCTGAAACATCGAATGCAATACCGAGATATTGCATTAGTTTGTGATTTACATTGACGACAAGGCCATTTTTGATCCGCTTTATTGGGAATAGATTCATCATCTTCAGCTTTAATTGAGGAAGGAGGAACATCTACAAAAGAACTAGCTTCATTTACTTTTCCACCATCACCCTCTTCATCTCCAAAATTCATTTCTAATTCCAAGTCTTTTTGCACTTCGTCAGCACCTGGTGGTGGAATAAGTGGTGCAGAATTTTGTTCATCTTCATCTACTTCGGATGTAGAATTAGGATCTTCAATGGGATTTGGGTTCAGTTCAGAATCAGATACAGATGCAACTTCAAATTCTAAATCATAGGGATCTATATCTGCTCCTGATGCACGGCTCAATTGGAATGTACCTATATCGGATTCTGAACTAACATCTACAGATGATTCATCATTAAGTAGCATTTCTGTAACAAAAAAATAAAAAAATATTCAACAAAAGAAAGAAAAATAAAGAAGAATATTTTAATAATATTTATTCTGCAGTATATGTTTTTGTTTTTTCGTCTTCTTTTTTGGAAAACAAAATATCTTTATTATTATTTTTTATGTTATATACATACCATCTTGTGATGTCAACCTATGCGATACATCCCAGTCATCATCATCATCATCAAAAACACTACCGAAATTGCCACCATTACTATGATTGTTATCACTATCATGTCCATCTTGCTCATCACTATCATCAGCCTTATTATCTTCATTTTCATTATCATCTACAACACGTTCATTACTATGATGTGAATCATGACTATAAGAGGACGAGTGATCATGAAATTCGGGACCATCATCGTCGTCATCATCATCATCATGCAATATACTTCCAGAAATAGATTGTTCTGAACAAGATTGTATACTTCGAGGCTCATCATAATCAAGATCTCTTTCATTATCACCATGTCCATCCGGGTCTTCGGAATCTTGTTCTTGTTCTTCTAATTCTTCGGAATCATCATCGTCGTCATCCTCTTCATGATGGTCATCATCTTCAACATAATGATGATGCTCTTGTTCTTCAGCCAATCTTTTTAATTCAGCTTCTGCTTGTGCTACAGCTCTAACCATAACTTCTTCTTCCCCTTCTTCAGAATCACAACTATAAAGATAATCTCGAGGATTTCCTACAAAACTTTCAACATCTGTAGTAGTAGAATCATTTTCAGAACTTTTTGATCTTCTTTGTCTTTTAGGTTCACGTTCTCCATCTCCATCCTCATCCGTGTCGTCAAAACTATTATGATCACAATTAGGATCATGTGGACGTTTATGGTCACTCATATTGTTGATGATGATAATGTGTTAATTTCTCAAAGATATATATTATGTATATATATATATATTATATGTGACGGTCAGCAAAAATAAAAACTAAAAAAAAATAAAAAAAAATGATTACCCATTATAATTTTTGAATATATGGTTTTTTAAAAAATGATATCTACAAAACACAAATCAAAGAAAGCATATATATATATATGGAAGAAACACCAATTTAGCCTTGCAAAAAGACCTGTGTTGGATAAATCA
>JAQGBH010007281.1:0-11235 GCA_034698265.1 Sminthurinus aureus
ATATGTATAATTATGTAAGTAAGTCCATAGTTCAACTAATTCACCACTAGATGCTCACAATATGCAATTGGCTCATTTGCAAAATGTGCTGATTTCAATTTCACGCACGTGTTTTCCACTTTCCAAGAAAACCTGCTTCGACTTTTTCCTTTTACATTTCCATGCAAAAAGTTTTTCTTCATGTTACTTTTATGTAAACTCAGTTTTTCAGTGAACATCATAATCTTTGACATATGGTATAAGATCTTTGATGTATTTTTATAGATCCACTAAATCAAAACACAAAACACTGTTTTGAGTCCACATATAATAGGGTCATGAAAACAAATATTCCAACACATTAGTTAAATTTTAAATTTAAGTTATATTTAAAAACTGTATACATGCATGTACCAACAATATATATATACGTGTAAAACATCGACTCAAATTTTTATACATGTATAAATTTATGTTTCTCACATACTTTTAGGCCATATTAGACTGTGTCTGTTTTTACAGGTTAATAGTAGGTAAATATATTTAGATATACATGTATAAAGCATATTATATATATTGTAGATGTGAAATGAAATTGACTTTTTCCATTTTAGAAGTGCAGATAAAAAAGTAACTCAAACGTGTAGTAGTTTTTCTGACTTTATACAATATGTATATATCTATCTCCGCTTACCTTCCCAAAACAAAAATGATCTGCAAATTTGATATGAAGCATTTTGGTTTTGGGAAAGTAAACAAAACGATATGATATTTTATATTTTATACAGGAGAGGTACACAACTGGAAAAGGGTAGTTTTTACCATTTACCAGTTTTTTGAAGTACTGTTTAGAATATAGAAAGGTTTCAACGGAATTGTCTTTTGTAAATAATATATAATTCATTTTTCATTTAAGTAGCGTTTCAACTTTCAAACATCTTTTCTGCACATAAAATAAAACTATTACTTCCAGAGATCGAATGCTCGGTGTTTGGTGTACTTCGTTTACCATTTATGAGAATATATCTGCATCCAAAAGTCTGTGTATACTTTTCTACACAGACTTTCAACTTTCAACTAATCTATAATATAGAACATGTAGAACGCTGTATATTCTATACATTTGTATGCCTTTCAATATTAAAATAAAGTATCGCTTTGCCCTTTTCACTTTTTGTTTAGCATATACGTAATGTAATATATACATATATATACTATATATGTACTCCTTTCCCCAACAACAACGACAATGTTATTTTATCACGGTAATTCATAGCATGTAATTTGTGTGTACAGTAGGAAGTGTGTGCATGTTTTTCTACACCCATATATATAGTATGTAAATTATGTAAGGTTCTTCTTGTAGATTTTAGATCCTTCCTTCGTCGACATTTCCAGAGAGTTTTTGCCTCCAGGTTCCTTTGGGAAACCGTGAAATCCACACTTTTACTATATATGTCATATCTATGTTTATATAGGTATATATATGTAAGAAGCTCTGGATAAACATTTACTGGTGTACATTTACCATTTCCCTATATAAACATATAAAATATACATATACATATATATATTGCAGTCGACTATATGGGTACTTATTCCTAGTGTACTGGTACCCCTATACATATTTTTCATGTCTTTTCAGTATCTATCTTTGAAATTATACCTATACCTAAATATGTATGTAAGCCCATAGACAAGAAATGTGAATGCATCTATATAGGTAGTATCTATATATTGTTCCTATATAGGTCATATGTACAGAAGTTTTCTGTTTATTTTGGTAGTTTGGTAGTACATGTAGGGAGGGAGGGAGAGGTCTGCTGCAGCCTCAGCAGCAGAAGGATAAAGCATGAAAAGATGTAGCAGTAGAGGAGATATAAATGAGGAAAAGAAGAGTATAGTACTTTTAGAGACAGAAGTGGAAAAAACACTTCCATATAAAGGATAAAGGATTGCGTTGAAGCAAGAGAAGAGACTTCAGACTTCTCCTCCATTATTCGCATTTTTCCTAAAGATTCCTTGTCACTTGGATTTTGGCTGTCTTATTAATACAACATTGCCTGTCTCTCTCTCTTTCTTGTCTACAAAAATTCCTGTGGATTTGGTGTGTGTTGTTGTTGTTGTTGTTCGTATTATTATAATAGATATTTTACAGTGCTTCAGCTACTATACAGCTCGTCTACAAAAAAACTCCTACCACTTCTGCTACTACTACTACTGCTATAGAAGTAAGGAATCACGGGTTGAATGTCCGTCAACCTTCACTCTATATTTTTCTCATATCACAATGTAGTATCATCAATATAACTGTTACAGAATAAGATTAACGTGACTTCTTGTACGACTGAATTAGTATTTTTTTAGAGCTATATAATATTAAAGAATATTCAGTCCCCTACACAAATAAATAAAAGTAGAGGCTAGAGACACAAGAATCAAACTACACATCATAATATAAAAAGCCAATTATATAGTGTTTTGGCAATGTAAATGTGTAGAAATCACAGTGATGGTACACATTACACTACACACATAGCACATAGATAACTAGTCACAGAGTAAACACGATAACTTTTGTAGCTCTTTCATGTCAACAAAAATATATAAATGTCTGACATAGATCAAAAGCAGTATAATGTGAAGAAATATAGCATAATATATATTAATACGTATAATAATAATAATTTTGATTATCTCATCACGTTAATATCATTTCATTAATATTCCTTGTAGAAACAGGATTTAAACATTTAATCTAATAAGAGTGTCACGAGTGCTTATTAATTCATATCATTTCATATTTAGAATGTTTGCAAATTTTAGTAGTTCATAAAATGTCTATCAGTACAGGCCTGTATATATATCTATGTACACTTTATTTTCAATCCTGCATCAGTTCAGTACATAAATGACTTTCATGACACTTCATGATTAGAGAGACATTCATCACAAATACATGTATGTATATATACATATATACATAAATACTACAAAAACATTCTTACATTGTACATATATAGTTATACAGTATAGAAATATAGAACACTCGTGTTTTGAATTCGCATTTCGCATAATAGAAATATTATACTAACATAAATGTGTATACATATTAAAGATATTATACTAATATAATACTATGTATGGTTGAAACTCTGTTAGTAAAATGAAGATTTAGTACCTCTCTTTTTACTTTGTATAAATACATGATGATTTCTATTATGAAAAGTTAATGATGATAAAGAAGTCTACGACTAATTTGTTTTTCATCATTGAACATGTGTCTATATTTATATATATGCATGTATATCTGTACAATACATAGCTTAGCACTAGCACGACATTAATAAATTTCGAAACGCATATTTATACCACGAAACAAAAGTAAAACGTAAAGTTTTGTCCTTCTTCAATTTAAGGACAAGGGTAGAAGTTGTATTATATGGTGCGTACACAACCTTTTACTGTAAACTAAAAAATAGTAAACCCAGTAACCACAACTCTTGGTGGTTCTCTTTCTCTCTCTCCCTCTCTTTGCTGCAAACATTTGTTTTGAGTTTTAAATGATTGTTTAAACCATATTAAAATACGTTTTTAACAGATCTGAAATATTCAAGATGAAGTTTATCATCTTTTGCTTCATCGTTCTTGTTATCTCTTGTGTTCTCATCAGTGCCAAATCGCTCAGCGGTGAGTTAGTTATAAACATTGAGATAAAATTGATTACTTCTTATTGAAATGTCTTAAATTGACATCATTTTTTGTGTTATTCGTTGCAAAAGTTTCTAAAACATGAATATCTTTTTGTTTCAATAATGTGATCCTTGGACCATTTTGATTGTACTGTAGGTTCTGAAAATGAAGAAAGCCAAGCTGTAGACCTACTGAGGCGGATTACAAGGCAAACTTCCAACACCAAAGCCAAGTCGAATGGTAAAATAAAATAAAATCTGTTGTGATGTACTTTTAGTCTAGAGTACTTGTAGCATACGAATTACGAATGTATAGTGTACTTTTTCCTTTCCGCAACGGCGTATGAAAACCAGATTATCCACATATTGTGTATATATATACATGTGCACCGTGTACATACTACATACATAATATGGTTGATACGACATGAAGCGGAGAAAGCGGAAAAGAGAAAGTACTCTCGACTTTCACTATTATAGTTTTTAGTAGTTTCCTCTTTCTTCCCGTTTTGAATCAACAGAATATGCAGTGTAGTTTGTTTTTTTTTCTTCATGTTTTTAAGGTGCATGTAAGTATCAGAAGGGGCCTTGGTCAGCATGCGATCAAACCACAAAGAAGAGGACGCGAACTTTTTCGCTTAAAAAAGGATCAAAAGATTGTGAATCTGTGAAAATTTTAAGCAAAGATTGTAAAGGAAAAAAAGACAAACGTAAGCAATAAAATTTTTAGAATGATAGAGTTATAGTATAGTATAGTATAATATAGATATTTGAAATGACAAATGGTTTTATAATTAATTAAAATAAATATTCTTAAACTCCTTTTTAGTTCATTTTCATACCTATAACAAATTTATGTAATTTCTGATGCATCATTTAATGTGAGCTGCGGAACTGTGCTTTAGATATGGAGACGGTAAACTTTGTACTCGAAAAGGGTAAAAGGTCTCAAGGTAAAGGTACAAGTACGGATATTTCCTAGGTAGCATATTACACATTTGCCTACCCAGAAATGTCACAGTAAATATATTGACAAATAATAATGGAAAATCCATGTTTTCTATATCTAGAAAGTTTTTTTATACTGACTGATATAAATCCTGATTGTAGGTTTTGAGTTTTACAAACGTTATCAGTAAACAGATTTTGAGTTTAAGTCGCTTGCCTAAACATTTAAAATTTTCCCAAATTTTGTGTACAATTTAAATGCTTACTTACGTAGTACATAATCGAAGTGATACAAAAGAAAAACTTGTGATTGTTTTCTACGACTCATATTACTAGAGACACTATTTTAAGTAATAAGAACATACCTCAAGTCTATTTAGTATTATTATAGTATCACTTTTTAGGGGAACGACGCATTTTCAGCGTGTATTTTGATGTTATGTCTGTTATATTTTTTATCCATGTATATGACTTTTAAGGCATTTACCCTCGATTTAATTGACTTGAGAAAATTTATACCAAAATGTCATAGTATAGGTTCCGCAGCTCATATATACATATATGCATCATCTCTATAACAAAAGGGACTTCTAAACAAAAAATACATAAAAGAAGCATTTTTTATACATGTGTGCATAATATATGTACATATATATATATATATATATATATATACTTTTTCTTGTCTGATCATTTTCATCTTTTGACAACAGGCCAAAAGCAGAAAAATAACAAAAATCGAGATCGTCAAAGGCAGAACAAAAAACAAGAAAAATCTAAAAACAAGCAAGTTTAAAGGAGAAACTCATGTTTTTGACAGCATTGCACCATACACCGTGTGTATATATATGTCAAAACAGCAGAAGCTCTTCCTCAAAATAAATTATTCAACGAAGGAACAAGATCGATAGAAGAAAGTTAGAACGCAAGAAAGAAAGAAAGAAAAACAAAGTGTACAAATCTCAATCTGTATAGGAGGCCGTTTTACACATATATATATATATATATTATTGTATAATATTATGTAATATTATTGTACTATGCATGTGCGCGGTTTAAAAGATACTCAACAACAATCCGTATTATAAACATATATACATACAAATAATATTATGTATAACATATATTATGCATTTTAAGAGATTATATGATTATGATAATGTTTATATTAAATAATATTGTGTGAATGTGGCAATGCATCTACATTTTTTTAGAAAATATGCGGTGGACAACAGGTGCACATACTATATATTATGAGTGTGCAAATAAATAATTTTAAAATATAATAATACATAATGGTAACTAAACTTTACTCACTCTCTTTCTACAAAATATTTTTTTCTGTTGAATAAATATATCATGATGTATTATGTTCACGATATTTTATTATGATTATTTAGTTTTAAGAATGACAACAACAATGACTCAAAAATTTCAATGCAAAATCAAAATACTTCTACCATATATAATACATTTAAAATAATTATAAATAAATTAGAAGTATACAATGTAACATAATATTGTAATATATGTGTACATAAATAAATAATTACGTTATTACAGTAATGTAGTCTCTATATTATTTTATCTAACAATCAATTATTTCCATATATATATAATCTTATTATGTGTTTTATTAATAATATCTTTTTTCTTCTGCTTCGTATAATGGTGATGAAGTTTTATATTATGTAGTACATAGTATAATATATATTATCATGTGTATATAATAGAATATTTCATTTTCTTCAACATTTAAAACTCATTATAAGTAATACATAATTTATTATTATTATTACTTCGTACATTGAAATGGAAATATGCGTCAAATTTTTTTAGTACATTGATATGATACGTAATAACAACACTTGTATTATTTAATATATTATCATACATAATAAATGACAAGAATAAAGATTTTACCTTATTATTATATAAATCGGAGATGGAAAAAATGCATCTCTTGTAAAAGCGAAATTATTATTTTTTTTGCGGACTTTGAACCCCAAAAAATAAATCATTGTCATTTTCGTTTCAGGAATTCCATAGGAAAGAGCCTTTAATTCAGCCATTTTCGTTGTAAATTCTCCATAAAAAGGCCCTTCATAGACATATTTGCTAAGAAAATATTTAAAGAGGTCTTTTAGAGAAATGTAAAATAGCAGCTCACAAAAGTTTACACTTTCCACCTCCGAAATTAATAATAATAATAATGATTAATCCTGTGTGTACAAATAACAAAAGAATAATGACAAAAACAATAATATTAACTTTATTATTAGTATTATTATTACTGATGATCAAACGGTAATAATAATAAATATTGATTATTACCTTTAATAAAAATAACAAGATTCGTAATGCTATAGTAGTTTTATTATTCTTATTATTCACTATATTATTATTAATGAGGATGAGCCAAAACTATAATATAAAATACTTTTATACCTTAATACTTAGATATAAGGAATAATAATGAAAATTTTGCAAATAATACAATAATTATAGCAACTACTGATATTTTATAGTTAATGACGTTTTTAAGATAAAATACCACTTCCAGATCCTGAAGAAACATCAATTTTTATTCGATTCGGATCTGATTTACTAAGATCAAAACCATTACGCTGAGGTGCTGTTGATGTAGGTTCAAAATGTGATGAGGTTGAGGATGCATTATATGGCACATGAATTCTTACAGTTTCACCACTACTACAAGGAATGCTTGAGATGATAGTAGGATTTTGCGTTGATATAACTGGGGAAGAATCAACAATAGGAATGTTTATACCTGATGATGGAGACACTGATCTATTTGGTAATACAACATCAATAGATTGCTTTTGACTTGAAGTAGACCTTTTACTACTACTACTACTACTATTATTTTCAATAATAATACCAGGAGAATGTCTAGATGATACAGATGATAAAGTTGAACTACTGACAGTGGGTGACTTTGTATGATTTTGATCAACATTTATTGGATTTCCAGAATAATGTCTAGGACTAATACTTGGTGGAATCTTTGTAGTTTTTGTTGCGGTTGATGATGATGTTGTTGTGGTTGTGGATTTAACGATGATAGTTGTATTCTCTTGTATTCTTTGATGATGATGACTATCTACAAATGGAGGTTGTGGGGATTGTTGTCGAGATTGCCTAGGACTTACTGTTGGCGGTACTCTTGTGGTTCCTATAGTAGTAGTAGGAGTAGACCTAACGTTATTATAACTATTATTACTACCATCTATAGAATGAGGCGGGAGGGGTTGTTGTTGTTGTTGATTATGTTGATGATGATGTCGAGGGCTTGAGCTAATAGTAATGGGAGAATTATTTTCTAGAGCAAATTCCATTGATTTTGTAGGACTTATAGTTAATTTTGTTGAAGGTTTTGATTCATCAACTACACTCGAAGGTGAAAAATTAAGTTGATTTGTTGTTGTTGGTGAGGAAGGAGTCGGTGTTGTGGGTAATGTCATTGCTGTTGCTAAATCATTAATATTTTCAGGTATTTCGGGTACAGGTGTACTAGTAGTAGAGCGGATCGGACTAACTCGTGACTTAATATCATTTTCAACCACATCACTGGGAAATGATGTCTTAGTAGGACTACTATTACTATTATTTTTAATATTACTATCATTATTATTACTATTTGTAGTCGTCGTCATCGTCGTCATTTTCGTCTTCTTTGGTTTTGGAGTTTTTACTTTTAAATGATCTATAACACCAAACGGCTTCTTAACTAGTTCTTCATCGCTAGGTTCTCCAGCTGTATCTAATTTTTTTCGATGTAACTCTTCAACACAATTTCCAAAATTTTTAATAGCTTGATCAGAATCATAACCAAAATTATTTGGTAATTTTGATTGTAGGTGTGTTAATATATCATCCATATTTTTCTTTGATAATAAATATTTGTTATGCATCTTGAGTATAGCATATGCTCCACAAAGAAGAACTTTTTCACCTTCTAGTAAATAAATATCCCATAAACGTAAAGCAATTTCATAAGGAACACGATCTAAAAAACACTGAAAAAACCACTTGAGAGTATACAGTCCAGAGTCCACACCATGTTTATCAAAATGTTTCTTGAGTTTTGGAAGCATTGTCGAAAGTATTTTGTCATGATGAGCTTGAAATCGAACTAATTTTGGAAAACCAGCTATGAAGAAACCTATATACAGAAAGAAAATATAAAGACAAATCATGTATAATATAGAAATCATAACAAAAACAAAACATGATTAAATTATATTATAATATTATACTATACATACTTTATACAAACTAATCGGTTAGGAGATAGAACAATAATATTAAATTAAAATATAAACTATACAACATATTTTATTGTATAAATACTTTTTTTCTTTCGCATAACATAGCATAATATTACATCATGAAGAGTAATCTTCTATATTATTTGGATTTAGAATTTAGAATATCTCTCTCTACTGAGCATTATCCTACTTTTATTGCTTTATATATTATATATATGTATTAGGTGCGTCACAAATGATTTATTTCTATATTTATAATAGCTTACCATGCATAGCATATTTGTGATGTGTCATTAGCTGAGCTAAAGCCCAAAAAGCATCTTCTTCATTTAAATATAAAAGGAGAAGTGCTGCAATTTGAGACATTCCCTGAAATTTCAATTGAATATAAAGCACATAATCAACTTGACCAATAAAACACACAATACAATTTATTAAAATATCTTAATCAATTGAAATATTGTTGGGCATAAAAAAAAAAGTATTCACGACACACTGCCACACATAATAATATAATATATTACGTAATTCGTAATTATGTATCGTACTATACAATTGATACATTGACATGTCCGTAGAAACACACTTAAAATGACATTTACCTGACAGTACCCTACTTCCGAATTGTAGATTGAATAAGCACTCAAAATATTAAATAACGATTGTTGTTTCTGTCCATAGCGCTCTCGAAAATTTATATGATCTCGATAAGTTCTATTCACGTCTAGATCTATTTGTCGTATCTGTTGGAGAAAATTAATTATCGTAGTGAAATAACCTGTATAATGTTTGACTTTATACCTTATACATACATTCATGTAAGTCTCAAAATATGTCTATTATTTACTACTTACGTCTGGTGAATACTTTTTTGCTAAGTCATACATTTCCTGTAGAAAACAAACATAGAAATTATTAATAACCTTACAAATGCAACGTTATTCATTATTTAAAATTTAGAATAATGTGAATCTTTCTTGTTTGCTTTTCATTTTTTGAAGCATACAACACAAATTGTGTTACACAATATAAAGTTGTTGAAGGTTTATATGTACAACAAAACACTGTCTCATGTGCAAAAATCTATTATAGTATTTAGCAGAAGTTTGAAAAGCCACCAAAAAGTTACAGAATAATAAAAAAAACTTGTATTTTGCAATACAAAATAAATAATCATTGACAAGATTGTATTATTCTTACTTGATATTTGCCTTTCTGTGACTCTTTCAGTGGTTCCAGGTCCAGCAGTAAACTCCAAAAGTGTCCACGTAAACAGTTCGGGATACCTTTGTATGTGCGTTTTTTTAACTTTTCACTATTTTTGTACTTTTCCCATCCTTTTCCCATTTTAAGCCATTTATCAGTTCGTTCAGTTTCTAAATTTCTTCTTTTGATATAATCGGCTCCAAGGTTTGGTAACCGATCATCACTGTAAAAAAAGAGGAGCAAAAACAAGAACAATAAAATATTTGTACTTCTGTATATACGTATATTTTGAAAAGAATAGGACAAAATTTTGTCTGGATACATCGTTAATTAAGATAATTATCAGTAAAACTATAATGTGATAATATTGCACAATAAATTACATAAATATAAAACTATAAATACAAGCTTACATTTCTACATGAAAAAACATGAGCATATAAAACGTATAAATTGAGAGCTTTATGAACAAAATTGAAAATTCTGTTGCTATTACTATTGTACACCGTGTATTATAATGTATTTTACCATTCAAGCTGTAAATTTTAATTTTAATCTTTTACAATGTATCCAAACTAGTACTTTTAATTGCAATTTTATATTACAGACCTGTATAAACTACCATAATTCAGCTACCAAATATTTGTATTAAAACAACCACATTTATTGTGGGCTTGTGTGTATATACATATGTGCGTGTTGAATAAGAAAATATGAGAATTTCAATTTTCAATTATAAATAAAATATGAGAAACATTGAAGAAAGTATTTATATTTTACAGCATTATTATTTATGGTCATATAATTTTAAAAAGCCTGACCTGATGACCTTTGACAATATACATAAACGACCGTATAAATAATCAATACATATATATACATGTACTTCAAACCATGACATGATGTACTTGTAATAAATATAAACACATATATATGTATATCTTCTAATATATATTACGCTATGTGTCAGAATTAAACTATAGTTTTTTGGCTTCACCATAATATATATCACAGTAGTATACGAATGATATGTATCATTATTATTACAGCATCCATGCATAGAAATACAAATAAAGCAATAAAGTAGGCATTTTGTGTATAATACAATTAGCAATAAT
>JAQGBH010007282.1:0-11233 GCA_034698265.1 Sminthurinus aureus
TATCAGTTCCATGTCTGAACTCTGTTCTTGTGGCCATTTTACACCATTTAAGGGACTTTAGACCAACAAATTTAATTGTAATTATCAAGTTTACATGTATTTAGATTGAGAATATGCGTACATATGTACAAACGAGCCATTGCTCTAACTCCCTTGGTTACCGTTGATGGCGCTGAACGCAAATTTCGATCGCAGCGCCAACTATCACTTTCTTGTACTCTATTACTCAGTAACGATATTTTTATAATTGCTTTCCTTTGTACAGAAAAATAAATTTTGACCGTCTTTAGGGTTATTTTGATGTCAAGCTACCCTAAATTTCTTATAGGGAACAGAAATTTTTGCAACTCCTCCCACGTGCTCCCTTTATTTCCTATAAACTCTATCGGAAGACAAAAAACAGCCCCTAAGTTTTTGTTCATTTAAGACCCCGCTTGCTTTTTTGCCACAAACTTGCAAGTTTTTAATGAGCTCCGCAGACTACCGTACACTCTATACTTGGCTTCTGTCAATGTTCCTGCAAGTCAGTTTAGTACCATCAAAATCGCCGGATGTTTTACTTGCCTAAAAACTGTTTTCAGTGTATGGTGCATTTTCTTAGATTTTCAGGAACTTATTGATTAAGGGAAAGAAATATTGTACTTAAGATGAGTCCCGTGAAAGGAGGAGACTATAGCAACAAGTTTTCTTCTGCCTTTGAGTGCAAATTGTGAACTCCGGAGGACTCGGAGGAACCTGAATTAATTTTTTTCAGATTCTCCACATTCCATTCCCCTACAATCCCGGATTTACGAGTCCTTACAATGTATAATTTGGGCTGTAGAAAATTCCAAAGTCAACTCACAATTTTTTTGTTTTATTGGTTTTTCTCCTTCCTCATACAACCTGGAGACTTGAAAAGTGCACAATGGGAAAAGTGAACTATCCTCCTTTCAATACCCCTCGAACGTCTGAGAAATTCTTATTGATTTTGTCATTGATGAATTTGTGTTTTATATTGGGATTAGGTGCTATTGTCTATGCAACCCTTTACAAATGAATTAACTACAGGTCAGAGTAGGCACTTGGGTGTCAGGAGAAATCTCGAATCAACTTCAGGTTTTCAATTTTTGAATTTCCAAAACGTAAAAACTAATAAAAACTGGCAACTGAATTATTTTTTCATCAAATTTTCTGAAAAATTTTGCAAACGCATTTGATGGAAATTCAAAAATTGAAAACCTGAAGTTGATTCGAGATTTCTCCTGACACCCAAATGCCTACTCTGACTTGTAGTTAATTCATTTGTAAAGGGTTGCATAGGCAATAGCACCTAATCCCAATATAAAACACAAATTCATCAACGACAAAATCAATAAGAATTTCTCAGACTTTCGAGAGGTATTGAAAGGAGGAGAGTTCACTTTTCCCATTGTGAAGTGGCATAAATATGCTTGCGAGGTCAAGTGCGGAAGTAAACTTTAATTGATGCCAGTTGTGTCTAAAGACCACTACGACCTAAAAACTATTTTTTTTTCGTGACCTGTCTTTTTCTGAATGTTCTGTGGCCGTACACAGTCAACATACGGGCACAAAAGCTTACTCCCGCACTTAGCCATTGTCTAAAGTCCCAGGATACCCAAGCAGAAGATTCGACGTAACACAGATCCAGAGAAATTTTGGATCAAAAATGGACTCCGGATTTTTTTTTGTTCCCAACCTACTTTTTGCACAAAAACCAAGGCCATGCATTGATTTGTTTCTTTGAAGCCAGATTATGAACCCAAAGTTTTTTTTTCTCACATATTTTCTATGACTACGGTAGTCATGCAAATTTTTTTCAAAAATAGAGTGTGTGTATAAACCATAAAAATATCCTTTTAAACATGCCCCCGAAGAAACATCACAACTTCGATAAAAGTCATCCGATTTTGATGATGTTGGGTGCAAACGACGCCTAAAAAGTGAGACTATTATGTCTAAAACGGCCATTGTCGAGAAATTCCGATTTCGTTGTTTTTTGGTCGTCTGAAGCAAAATTTTTCGATTCCAGAGGAGTCTTTGCAGGAAATCCGTAATCCGGGTCGAAAAAATCTGAAAATTTGGCGATGTGCTCTGGTTTATTCCGGTTTTTAATTGCTAACTTACATGAAGATTCGATCACGGACACTCATTTTATGACTGTTGTGGTAAAATAATCCAAGTTTACAAAATTCTGCAATAATGATTATTTTGCCCATTTCAACTTGACTTGCGCAAGGAGTCATAAAAGGACTATCTGTGATCGGATCTTGATGCGAGTTAGCAATTTGGAACCGGCATACACCAGAGCACATCTCTAATTTTTTTCAGATTTTTGCCAGCGGGTTTCCGGATTTCCCGTAACCACTCCTGAGGAATTGGTGGATTTTGCTCCAGCAACCAAAAAACAACAAAATCGGAGTTTCTCGTCAATGGCCGTTTTAGACATGATACTCTCGCTCTTTAGGCGTCGTTTGCACCCAACATCATCAAAATCGGATGAGTTTTACCGAAGTTGTGATGTTTAAAATGATATTTTTTATGTTTTATACACACACTCTCTTTTGTAAAAAAAATTTGTATGACTACCGTAGTCATAGAAAATATGCGAGAAAAAAAACTTTGGTCTGTGACTCCGGTTCCGAAGAAAATTGTTATTGGAGATAACTTTTATAGAGTACAGTGCCTTGGTCCAATCTACAACCCAACCGTAGCATTTTTGTATTTCGTATTTCGTATAGAAATAAGCGATAAGCATAAAGCATAAGTCCATTAACGATAGGAGGTAGGACTGTCTGTCAAAAATGAACCGACAACATGGTATGACCCAGGCTAACCGCGATTACGCCTCAGTTCCTCCTCATACCCCTCAACAAAGTGCTGCCGTTGAGTCACAAAACGAAACTCTTGTCCCTCTTCAGAATACATACAAGCAGCACCAACTTAATGTTAGTAATTTAGCAGACGGCTCTCTTCCTCCCCATACAACTCCTCAGGTCATATCACAACCACAGACCCTGCCCGTGATTAACATTCCTGCTGAAGTCACAAAACCGGCTACTCTAGAGCTCCCTGACATTTCAAACCAACAAAAACCAAGAAGTAGATCTGTTTCAAAAGATTCAGGTAAGAGCTCTAATGCAAGTCACAAAAGAGGATCTAATGGACAAAATCCAGAACTTACAAGTTCAGCTCAAGCTCCAATTCGTGGGAAAAGGCAGTCACAATCCCCGACACAGAATCGAATGCATGCAACGGAAGTGACCTTTGCTCATACAAATCCGGATGTAAAACAGTAACTTGAAGTTTATAAGTCATGTTTTTATTGAAATCTCTCTAATTCAATATCCTAACTGCTTTCTTTTTTTTACATCAAAGGGAACTGTAGCAAAAACATCGACGAAAGCTCCTGGACAAAACCCCCCTGGGCTTATTCAAGCAGTTGAAGTAACTTACGAGAAAATTCCAAATGACGGCCAGGAATTTCGTAGAAAACCGGGTGATCATACTGTTATGCCCAGATTCATTGTCCCTTCTAAGTCCCGAATTTTTGGACTAGTTCTTATTAAAGGCCAACGAGACATAAATACTTTGCCTGTTGGTGCAAGCCGCACAGCTCACATAGTTGATTACAACGAGGCTGTAAAATGGCAAGAAGCTGCTCCACGGGTACTAACTTTATGATATAGCTAAATTGAAAATTTTGTTGTTTTCCAATCAAATGATGATGATGACATAAATGACCTAGGACAGCAATTGTAATATTATAGGATGCTGTGTGTTCATTAACAGCACCCAATCATGACGGAGTCGCTGTTTCTGACAGAAGCTCTCAAACAACACAACTTTTACAGAAAGAAACACAACACGGACCCTTTAGTGCTTGACAACACTGTAAGTTGAATAATACATTTTGCTCAAAGTTTCTAATTATAATTGTATTGAACTTTGAAAAAATATGAGCTTCTTTCTAACACAGCTTTGTGAAGTAGCTCAATGCTGGGCTAATAAGCTTTGTGCTTGGGGACAAAAAACACACTCGGCGAATGGGTATGGAGAATGTATTTACTGGAAAGGTAATGGATTCATTTCGGGATACGAGCCAGTTGATTACTGGTATAGGGAAGCTAGAAATTTCGATTGGAAGAAGTTGGACATTCAAGACGCAACACATCATTTCACTCAAGTGGTAAGCACTGTAAAGCGTAAAGCGCTTTCGAATTTACACCTATTTTTCATTTTTCATACTTGATAAAGTTTTTCAACTTTCTACAATGTTTCACCATTTTTTATGCGTAGATCTGGAAGAGTACCAAGAAACTAGGCATAGCTATGGCGGTCGGAGGCTTTGGGATTTTTGTCGTTGTAATTTAAGTTTATTCTAAATTCTAAATACACTTCACCGGTTTCCCGTTTCATTTCAACAAGTACATAATATATAATATGCAACTTATTCATAACTTTCTTACTTTTTAGGCAAATTATTATCCGCCCGGAAACATGGTATGACTGGTTTAGTGTCTAAATCTTTTCATCTGACAATGACCTAGCCAGAATTTTGGTGAACGAGGAGCACTCATACCGATTGAATTACGAACAAAGGCGGAAATTTGGTAATTGTATTCTCTTATGTACGAATTATACATTTGAAATGTATGGATTCTGTGGATATAACAATCATGACGGAATGCATTGCCGAAATTTCCATCTTTGATTATGAATTTTACTGCTAGTGTTAAACTTGTTCTCAGCGGTTGGAGTACGATTCACAGTAACCAAAAGTCTGGCTACGCCTTTAACATTTTTCAATTCGTTAAAGTGGAAAGTTTTTACACCAAAAAAGTAATATATTTTGGATAGGTCGGCAAGTATGCTGAAAACATCTCTCCAGCGCCTAAAAGCGAGAACGAAGAAATTTTTGCCGCTGTCAATTTTCGACGAAAGCTAAAACCAGTCCCATTTGATCCTAATGATCAAAGCCAAGAAATAGAAAATGCACAGAGGGTGACAAATATTCTAGGACAGAACAGAGAATACTAAAGCAGAGCCTTGAGGACAAAATTTGAACTTGGATCTTCTGAGGCTTGAATTTAAGCTTTTTTAATGAAATTCATAATGTCACATTACATGGGTCATGGGTGAAGAAGTATAAATTCAAAAAAATTTCGAGATTGATTCAAAATCAAAACAAAACTTTGAAGTTTACTAAATGTACAAAAATTAGTAATAAAAAATAAAAAATATAAATATAGGGCATCTGACTAAAACCAAGGAGAATTCCACGAAAAAATGTGTCATTTATGGATTATTCATGTGACCTATACCAAAATTTTAGCAATGTTCAATAGATTACAATGGCACAAGATGACCCGATTTCGACTGTAAAATACAGGGATCGGAGTTTTTGTTGTTATCTAGTTGTTACAAAGCAAAGTTGGTGATGAAACTGTTTCTTACATAACTCGATAATGGACTTTCTAACTTTTTTATTTTTTCCTTCCAATTTTCTTTGCTGGTACAGTTTTTACGTCCACAATATCAAAAATGATTCAAACTTTCTAATTTAGTAATCCAATGACAGAAAAATGTAAATAATTTCATTTCATGTAAGTTTAACATGTTGTTTAACATTGATTTATTCGGGATGAAATTAAAGTAGGCTTGACGTGATAACAAAAATATTGTTGTTGACATCTCATCTGTGAAGGAAAAACACATTGAGAAACGTCCATCACACATCATGTGCTGATGATTACTTTGTTTGACTAAGGATGTAAGATGTAAGGTTGTACAGATGTTTACAACTTGAAATGACAGAAATAAGGAATCAGAGATCAGAAGTTATACGTCATACAACATAATATTTATGTAGAATGTAGGCCAAAAAGGAAATCATTATACTGCAGCAAGTAGCACGGCAAAGCATTGAATATCTTCATTTTCTTTTACAACGAATCGAATCTCCAGCTTTGAATCTTTTTGTAGAAAGTAGGAATTTCTAAATTAACCTATTCAATCCGGACGATGGTATTCATCAGCGTAAAAAATTTTTGCACAATGGTTGTTACCATGGCAACCAACCCGCCATTAGACGCGGAATGGCGGGTTTTCTTATAAGGATTTTAATTCTAAAGCTCTAGCTACGCTCCTTTAATTCAGGGCAGAATAGGTTAAAGTTTAAAAAAATAAAAACTTATTTTTATATGGAAGATAATTTACGGATTTTATTATTGTTATTATTCCTGCCCGGTAAAAATGTCAAGTTTTCAAATATTTACAGCATTGTGTTTTCTTCCTTGTGCTCTGAGTGTGGAAGGGGCAAAAAGTATACTATTTTTCAATGGTTTTGCTTCATACAGTCATTTTGTTGCCTTTGAACCTCTTGCCATAGCTCTAGCGGACCTCAATCACTCGGTTACGGTACTGTCCCCAATATTTCCGAAAAATCCACACCCTAAAATCCGTTCCTTTTGTCCACAATCAGTCCTGGAGCATCAAAGTCAGCTGAACACGGATTTAGGTAAAGAACTTGTTCTTGGACGAATTCGTGATAAAAATAGCAATTTATTGACTCAAACTTCAATATGGGGGGAGGAAAGTGTTATCATGTGTCGGAGCTACTACAGAAGCATCGAATTTAAGAACTGGATCAAATCTACTCATTTTGACCTCCTTATTATCGACACTTTTTCCAGAGAATGTGCTCTTCCTCTCGCATATTTATGGGGAGCCAAAACAATTATATTTTCTTCCTCAACTCTGTTTTACGCGGAGCAGGATACATTTGGATTTCCTACAGAATCATGGGTCATGTCCTATGAAACGGAAGATGAAAGTATCTTTTCTCTGCCGGAATCTTTATACTACGATTGGACGAGTGTAAAATGGTTTTTATGGAGAAAATGGAACTATTTACCAAGATTTGATGAGCTTGTAAAGGAAGAACTGTCGAATTGTTGTGAAAATGGGACAAAAATACCTAAAATTACTGATTTGGAAAAAACGGTCTCGCTCTTTTTTCTCAACACTCACTACTCCTCAGAGTACACACGGTCTATCCCTAACTTCGTAGTACCTGTCGGTGGAATGCATTGTATGGAAAGCAAACAAGGAATTAAAGACAATGTAATAAAATTATTTTTTTACTGTTCATTTTTGACACTGTGAATTTTCAGTAACTCTATATTCAAGTGATCAAAATTCGTTGCAATAACTAATAAATGGAATTTTTTATTATTCGTGTATCCTTTGATTTAGAGAATTCGAAACTTTGTTGGTAATGACGATTCAGATGGATTCATCTATATAAGTTTTGGGAGTTTTTTCCGTATTTCAGCATTACCTTCTAGAAATCAAAGAATGTTTTTTGACACGATGAAGAATTTTCCTCGATTGAAGTTTCTCGTAAAATGGGAAGGAAATGAACTGCCAGAAACACCATCAAATGTTTTCATATCTCAATGGTTTCCTCAGCAAGACATCCTTGGTTTGTTCAGTTTTTTTAGAGATTTTGAATAATAATTATTATTATTATTTACCATTTATTATTATTTTGAGTTTTATGTCAGTTTTCAGTTATAGCATTTGAATTGCCTCGTGGAACAACATCCAACGCCGTTTTCGTTTCCATAGTATTTACATGTTAATTATATGAAAGCTCAAAAATGGCGTTGGATGTTGTTCCACGAGGCAATTCATTTAATTCTGACTTTTATTTTGATACTTGATAATTTTATCAAATTTGTTAAAGCTCATGAAAAATGTCGAGGATTTGTGTCTCAAGGCGGCTTGATGAGTTTACAGCAGTCAATTTTCCATCGAGTTCCAATGATCATAATCCCTTTTGCTGGTGATCAAACTTATAACGCTCGGACAGCAAGTAAAATGGGATTTGGGATTTACCTCGAAATCTCTGAATTGACTGTTCACAGTTTCACGAGGGTGATTCGAACTCTACTTTGGAATAATAGCAACAAGTATATATACACATGCTAGTACTATTATATTGTGAAAATACGTAACTATTTTACCTCGTTTGAATAATCAATAATCATAGCTACTTTTTAATGTTTGATCCATTTACAACAAATGAAGTTATTCTGTCTGGTTTTTTTTATTTTCATTCCCCACTCCAAAAATATAACATCCAGTAAGTACACGAGAAAAGTTGCAGAATTATCAAGAATCTCTAGAGATCGTCCGATGAGCCCAACTGATACTGCTTTGTGGTGGACATTGTACGTCCTTCGCCATGATGATGAACATCTCCAGCACTTGAAATCTCCAGGGATGACCCAATCTTGGTGGCAGCGACGATTGCTTCACATCTATGTGATCGGGTCTACTTTGATTGTTTTTCTGAGCTTAGGCCTGATTTTGTTTACCATTTGGCTACTTCAGTTTATTTGTAGAGAGAAATCTTCGAGAGTTGTACGACAGATGATTTGTCAATCTCATAACAAGAACGATAACAAAGCAAGACATCTTCGGAAAAAGAAGACATTCAAAACTAGCTCACATTAACATTTTGTGATGTGCTTGAAATTTGAAAAAAAAAAAAACGTACAGAAGGAATGTAGTCTGTACCACATCACATAGAATCTATGTATAATATAATATTTTTGCAAATCCTTCGCTTCAGTGGAATGAAATAAAAAATAGTTTGTAAATTGTATTTCGTTCGTGATTTGAAGCTCGTGGCTCATTTGTCATTTGCTACTGAACTTTTTTGTTTTGCACTTAATTTGGTCATGTGAAAACATAAAATGGAAACTTTCATTGCCACGCCACGAGGTATTTATGAGCGGTGTGGGTGAGCACTGAGCATCCTATTCTCTTTTACACCCTTTGATCATAGTCGCAAGTCGCAAATTCCAAGATCACCCTCAAATCAAACCAAATCGAAAAGAAAATATGATGTGTACCATGGCAAGTGAACTTCTATTCTATACAGTACTGTATAGAATAGAAGTTCACTTGCCATGATGTGTACTTAGTCTTTTGCAAGCAACTACGCACAAGTTATGCTTCTAAAACCGTTCGAGCAAAAAATTCTCCTCAACACAAATTTTTCAAGGTTCAAGAAAATACTTCCGGTCATACTTGAGAAACAACCAGGATGACTGATAAAAGATGTCCTTTTGGATTTTATGCATGACACTGAGGTGTGAGGTGTTAGCGTGTGTGTGTGATTGATTTTCGTTTTTAGGAAGCAAAGCTGACTATATTGTAATCGTCGTGCCTGTCCGTCCGTCTGTGTACGGATTGAATACGCTTGGCGTCGACGAGTTGGCGCCACCTAGCGGAAAATTTTGAAACTCGACGGTAGCGCAATCTAGCGGACATTTTTTTCAAAAATGTGGACAAGCTTATTATCTACAGAATTGGTAAGATTTTTGTGGTAGTAGTTTTGAACCTGGGGCACAGTGAGATTTTAATAGTCAGCTTCGCTTCCGGAGCCTCAAGCATTTATGCTTTTAAGGCGATACAAAATCCTCATGAGGTTGGTGCACCAAGCACCAAGTGAGGATTTTTAACTTTATTTGATTTTTGTTTCTAGGACTTTCCGACATTTTATTTTGATGCTGCGGCTAATATCACAAGGCCATACAGATTACAGACCAAGGCACTGCACTGTAATAAAGTTTATAGTCAATTGAAATTTGAAATGCATTGTTCTCAGATCTCAGACTGGATTGTGGATAGCCACAACCGTGAAAAAAAGGAAAACAGCAAAACGTAGATCAAAAAGCGAAGGCCTTCAAAGTGAGAAAAGTGCCCCACATTTTTGATTTCTTAAACATACACATGAAAAGAATGATGAAGCTTGACAGCCACATTGCATCAAAGGGACGTAACTTATAGACATATCACATAAACTAATGTATCGCGATTTCACTGCAATGGGCCTGTACAAATCTACATGATTCAAGATCCAAGAATCCTGACACACTTCGTTCTGTGATTCGTACGAAATTCCAATTATTGTAGATGGTAACCAAATAATTTATACTATTTTCGTCAAGCCTCGCTTTGTTTCTGCATTTTATGTCTTCAAGTATAAAATAATTTTGTTTCATTGGCTAGGGAAAAAAGTCGTCGAAGCAGGCCGAACCTCCGCCTCAAAATGAAAATGATCCTGATTCACCGTGGCAGCAACAAAGTCAACCACCACCACATGCTCCTCCTCCTTCAAATACAAACGAAGAAAATACGAACGAAGATGATGAAGATTTTGTTATGAATAGGAAGCCAAAGGTCACCAAGAAGAAGCCAGTGACACCGACAAAGACAGGGAAAGTTGGAGGTTCGATTTGACATAGTTTACCAATTAATAGCAATATGTATATATTTTATGTATGCATCACAAATAACAAATGACATTTCAGGTTTGACTTGCAAACAGGTAAAAAATCTCGACCTCCTAGTGATGAGTCCTCTGAAGACGATGCAAATAAACACGCTCATAAAGGAAAACCTAGACATAGTTTGACGAGCATTGTAAGTATTTTAACCTGAAAAAAATATTATCTTTATTGTATGGAGCATTTTTTTATGCACCACTACAAAAGATTTCCTGTTTTTAAGTATCTACTATCTACTGGCTAAAATGGTCGAAATGTTTTTACTCTGATTAGACAAATTTCTCTCCGGAAGAACAAGGTCTGCAAGCTGTTAATCATTGTAGAAGTTTACATGGAGCCCCAGAAGTCGAAATGGATATGAAGGTTGATCTTTTTTACTATTAATTATTTGTTACGTAATATTATTATGTCTCATTTTTGTAATAATGATTTATAATTTTTAAAGTTTTTTGGGGGCATTTTTCGTTTTTCATTTACAGCTGAGGAAATTGGCAGAAACTTGGGTATTTCTAACATTCAAACACACAAGCTTTTTACTCCTAATTTTCAAAATCAAAATCAAAAATTAAAAGTTATATAAGAATAAATCATTGTCTTTAGGCTCAGCACCTTTACAATAACAAGGAAATGAAAGCGACTCATAGTAAAAATGCAAAAAAGTTTGGAGGTGAGGACAGTAGAACTTCTAACTTAGAAGTTAGAAATCATGCTTTTTAGGAAGCGAAGCTGAGTATTGCATTCCTCGTATACGGCTGTGTGTCTGTCCGTGCACATTGGGGTAATGTGAGACAGCGAAACTAGCGCCACCTAGCGGGAAAATTTTAAACTAGTCAGCGCCCTCTAGCGGGAAAATTTTCAAACTAGTGGAC
>JAQGBH010007283.1:0-11233 GCA_034698265.1 Sminthurinus aureus
ACGTATTTTTTTCGTGAATTTGAATTTCCCAGACATCGAGGATAACTATTTCTCTCTCCCTCGATTATATCAACTTCTGATTATATCAACTTTTTTGGTCCGAATCGGTTGATATAATGGGGGGACTACTGTATGTTTTTCATTTTTGAAAATAGAACTCCTGGTCGGTCTCATTTCAAACCAACTCCCCCACCAAAACCAACCAAGTTATATTCAAATTACAGTACGACTTCTCATACACCTCACCATACTGAGAATAATTACATGAACGGAAAGTCTGGACCAGATATGTCTATAGACCCTGATAATGGTGGATTTGATTCTGGTCACGGCAGCTCCCTGGATCGAGATCGTAACAACCGGAATTATAGTAAATATATGTACCCAAGTAGTCGTATGACACCGTCATCTTCTTCATCGAATCCGTACGTATTTATTATATAATTAATTTTATTAATTTATACAGAAGTATAGGACAGAGAAAACAAAAACAAAAAAACCTTTCAATCAATAGAAAAAATTTTTACTTCCATCATACTATAAAATGTAAAATGTAAAAAATATGAAAATTCGAATTACATTTTATTATTCTTTCTGTATGTATCTAGGTATTATTTAAATGTACCACAACCAAAAACTCCACCAAAAAATCAACAGCAACATCATCAACCCCCTATTGACCTCGTTAATAGAGAGCAGAGTGCCTTTGAATTATATAGAAAACCTAGTGAGCTTTGTCTTCCTCCTCAACAACAACATCAACGTGTTTACAGGTACGTACACGTAGTGTATTTCATTTTGCTTTGTACTAGAATTGGCAACTTAGTTTTGTAATACATAGTTTATTTTAGTCATTCGTAGGCTTTTGTTTTTTAAACAAAAATTTTAAAAGGGTTATGGATACTGTAGTATATGAGTTCTCCATGTTCTTGTTAAAAAAACCACTGAATTAAGAATGAAGATGAACATAATATATAATATTATGTAGCATTTCAATCACTTTTCACTAACATCATAAATTGCTTATATTTAGAAACTTAGAAAAAAAAGTTGGACTTTTTACGGTTGAAGGAGGAATGCTTGAACTCAAATTTGGTGGCGGAGAGGCGCTTCTCATTATTCCTTCTGGAGCGTTGGATATTCCTATAGGGGTCAAACAACAAATTTACATGAAAATTGGTGTAAATAGTGATGAAAGTCCAATCGATAGCCACAAAGGTATCGCAATGAAATTCTAGTTTTGTCAGTTATACGTTCTTTACATTGATGATTCCCTTCATAGTTGATCACTGGTCACGTGTATAGCATGCTGTTTTTCAAAAATTTATTTATGTTTCATAGTTTTTGCATTCCTTGATTCTAAATAATATCTTTAACATTATTGTATCAATCCCCATTATTTGTAATTTTTTAAAAGTCAATTAGACAATGGATTTTAAAAATAAGTACATAAGTGAATTATTTAAATTATAACTGAAATTTGTTTTTAAATGTCCTACCAAATAATTCATAGTATTCTCCAGTATAAATTATTTTGTAATCATTTTTACTTCTGACACGGCGACCTATACTTTGTACATCCTCGCTTTGCAATGCACTATTTAAATAGCTATAATTATTGGTGTTGTAAGTTGTAATAACTCTGTAGTTTTGCTAGTAAAATGCTCTTACTTGTTCCTTTATTTTACAGTAGTGCCAATGTTATTGTCCACCAATACTGTAATACAGACATATTATAGTTTTTCTTTTGAATACATCTATTATATATATACTTCAAAGAGATATGTTCATACTTATTATGATCTGAATTCCCCCTGTCTTTGAGCCAGTTTTAATTTACAAATAAAAAATAAAATAAAAGTGAGGGGAGAGTTACTATAGTACAATAGAATCCGTATTATAGTGATGTGTTATAACCACATTGTTAAATTACCTCTGAATTTTAAAAGCTTTATACTATACTCAGAGCATAAATAAATATTGTTTTAAAGATTTCCCCTAATTTTAATTTGCTTAGGTGAAATGTTAACTCCATTAATTGAATTAGGACCTCCTCAACTGAAGTTTTTGCGTAAGGAATTATTTTTTATGCTATAAAAAACTGTATAATACATCGCATATCGCATGCTCATTGTAAGGCATACAATGGACTAAAATTTATACTATATTATATGCATATCGTCTATGTAATTCCAAAAAGACGGATGTCCAATGTCTTTTAACATTGCACATCCGTCTTTTTGGAATTACATAGACGATATTATAAATTATTTTGAAGTTTGATATTACATAATAAATTATAAGTCTAATAACAATTAATACAGGTCCAGTGAAACTTCGGATCCGCAGTAAACAAACTGGAGCTTTTCAAAGAACATTAAGATTGAAATCTTCCACAGAGTCCTGTTGGACGGACATGAACATGGATGGTGATGCAGATGTTAATGGAGACACGGAAATTTCTACAGTATTTATTGATCAGTTTTAAAATTTATCATTACCACTAATAGTTAATTATCCTTGTTAACAAGATGGATATATATTTATAATGTTTTTGAGAATGTCACTATAATTTAAACTTATAAGGATCATGTCCTAAAGGTATTTTTGTATTGAAAATACTTTCTGGGGCAGTTAGGAGTATATATGAAAGTACACCAGTTGGTGTGTGTTTTTTTACAATATTTTTTATACGAGTCCAAAAACCTCATGAGACGTTTTTTTGTGGAGTACATAGATAAATTCGCATCTAGAGAAGTTTTAATATCATGTGGAATCATATCTATATGTTCGATAATAAAACCTGTCATAGAATTTTTGAGCACTTACTTATTTACAGAGTGGCACCTCCATTATAATAATATTGTATTATGTTTGACTCAAAAACAAACTTATAAATGTGAGTTATATTTACTACAAGAACAGTAACATAATATTATATATATATAGACAAGTACTTATTTAAATTTCCAGAGTATGATTTGCTCAATCAATGAACCGAAAAGACAAAGTAATGATTACGACTAGAATAGTTATAAGTTATATGTATAATGTATAATAGTAGTAAAGAATACATAATACATTGTAAGTAACACTATATTATTACCCGTGTAATATTATATTATTATGATTACAAAGTGCCTAAACTATTTCTTGTTATTATAATTTTTTTCAAGTGCCTTTGTAGGTATAAGGTATCATATTATGTATATATATGCGTTCCATAAAATGTGTGTGTCTTACCCTTCAGCATAAAAAAATATATATGTACCACATAGGTCGATTTAGGGGAAAAGTAAGAATATCATGTATGATACACCTTGTTATTAGTACTTTCACAGTTGTGCCTTAGAAAAATTTGGTGTACATTTTTTTTAATATTGTAAATGTAGACTGTTCACGTAGGGTGGGTACGTTTTGTCATATATTTGAACAATCGTCGACCCTTTTCTCTGAAAAACATCCACAAATTACATAATGTAATAACTAATAACATAGTAAAATTATTATTCGCTATAATAATATATAAGCAGTGAATTATTGTACATACTAGTAACATTATTTATTTTATTGTAGTATGTTGTATTTCGAGTTAACTTTTAATTTTAATATTATACTGCCATTTTAGACATGACTTCCCTATAATATGTTGGTAGTATAAATAGTAAATATGAGTTGAGAGGGTGCCTCACCCATATCAAATAAATTATCTATCTATCTATCTATAAATAGTAAATATGCAGAACAGTACTACTACCTTTTTTAAGTATCGATTACAGAATTCAACTACAAGTATTGAGTTGAATCGTACGTGGGGTGTAGTAAGTATGTCATAAAAATTTAATAATATAATATATTATCATTGACAATCTTGATCAAATTTATATTACGTACATGCATCTACATAAATAACTTTACAAAAAAAACATTTAACATGATTTATTTCAATATTCATGAACTTATGGACAATCACTTGTACTGTGAAAAATCAATGTTGTTTCTATTTCTTTACAAAATCATTCATTCATGGTTTGGTAAGTTCAAATAAAAGACACTGTATGACGTAGATTATAATTTATAATAATATTATGGATATCTGTTTGTAGTATTTTACGATAGATAATTTTAAGACTATGATATATTATATATTCTACAACAATTATTGTAATATCAAAGTACTATGATGCATTTAATCACTCTGTTTTGTAATGTGTCGTATGAAGAGCCAAAAACTGTATTTATTTTTACAGTAATAATAATAATAGTAATTACTGTAAATAATATATTGTGCATTCTACTTCACAAAGAGTGGAACAAAAAAAAATGTTAATCTCAAAAGACAAATCTCAAACACTCACATGAAAAAAATGTTCAACCATCATCATCAATCATTATTCCTTTTTTATTTTTAAACTGTTATTTATTATATTTTACAATTTTACATAAAATCATTTCAAAGTTTTGATTTTGTTCAATACGAGTGTAAAATGATTATTGTACATTCTTAAAAGAGTATACAACTAAATATTTAATAAATTACAATGAATTTCAACATAACAATACATAGTAATGTTACTCATAATATGTTTGTCTATTATTATTAAAATAATAAAACTTCCTACTATAACATTGATCCATAATCTAACTAATAACAATAGTAAATAATAATAAAAAGAATAGCATTAGTAGTTTTTAGAAGCATAACGTTATATACTGAATTTATATAAGGCTACACATTAATAATAATGACTTTCTAAATATTCAATATCTGTCCCCCCTGTCCCTGCCTTCCACTTTCTTTTTATATGTGTACATTTTTTATATATTATGTGCATAATGAGTCCTTCTGTTCCCTCGATCTTATACTCTGCTACATTTTTTTAATGCTAACTCATTATGAATAATTGATTTAATTATCAGTTTTTAAATTACTTAAATTTTTCTTAAGTTTCTGTCTCAGACTTTACAACCGTAGTGGTTTCAACGTCCATTTTTACTTCTTCTTCTTTTTTATCCTTCTTTCCATCAGCCTCACTGTCTTCAGCTTCTGCACTTGCACTGTTATTCCTTCGACGTTTCCTTGTATTACCTAACATATTACCTTTTCTTCGGTTCGGCAGTGGTTCCATTCCCAGTACTTCATGTATTTTTCTAAAGGAAATCATACGTAAAGCTTTTTGTCCTGCAAACATAGCATATAAGTATACAAATTAGATAATCGCTCAATGCAAATAATACCACTTTCATAATATATATTATTGGTATTACTATGTTAATATTAATCTAGTATACTAGAATACAAAAAAAAATTACATAATTAATCCAATATTTTACAAATACAATAAGAATAATAATAGTAATACTATGCATACCATAAGTAGTAAAATCAATACGGTCTTGATCACTCATGGATGCGAGAGCATCAACTGTATTCAAACAAACAATTTTTTTTATATACCACAACTACTGCTACTATGTATGTATGATATCATTTTATTTCTCAATAATAACTAAATTATTGATATTTGTGTTCCTTAATCAGCAATAATCATTATTATTCAATTTTATAAACCTACACTACTTACATAGTAGTATAGTATCATAATATATTAAAATTTATAATATTCCAATAATATAATAATATTATACATAATATTATAGTAAAATGTTGATATAAATTTTGATTTTCATACCAGATTCTTTTTCACACGGATCCAACAAGCCATTTCCTTTTGGTAATAAAATTCCTGAAGAAATAGCTTCCAAAACAATTCTAAATGCATCACCAGGACCCTTAGATAGTCAAACAAAACATATAGAATGTAAACTAATCATTTAAATGTATCAAACAATAATATACTATACGTACTTATATATGTTTAAATTAAACATTTTTCATGAACAAGTATAAATTAGTATAACAATAACAATTTACTGTAATAATAATAAAAATGGAACTAAATTTTAAAACATCATTATTATTGTTTTATTTCATATTTTTCTCTATTTTTCTTACCACTGGCATTCCAACACTAGTAATTGCTTTCTCTGTTAACAATTCAACAGCCCAACAAGGGAATGATTTCCATTCAGGGATACGTTGACAAATGTCTCTTAAAATACGAATAATGATGACACAACTTTGAAGAGATGTAGCTCTAGCTTGAAACCATTTAGCATGTCTCTGTAATTATTATGTTTTGAAAAAAAGAAAGAAAAGAAGACAGCATATGATTAGTATTTGCACTCACATTTTCCAATAGAAATATAACATTTGTAAAGGCCTCAATATATATATTATATTATATACATATGCAAATTTAAATTTTGGGAGATTTGTAATGATAGTAATCTCTTACTAGTGCCGCCAAAGCTTCTAAACATTTTTCTTTATTTAAAAGTTCAGTTGATTCTTCCGTAACTACTGTATTGGGTTCAGTTTGTCGAAGTAATGGAGATGTTAAAGTTACTGTTACTTGAATTCTTGGTTCAACAGTAGATTCTACAATAATACGGGAATTTGCAACATCTTTCAGTACTTCATAGCTTTCTTCAGGTGCAACTGTTTTAAAATGTTCTGGAAGAGTATCAGCAACTTGATTCAACATGGTCAAAGTTGGTTTTTCTGAGCATAGTACAACCAAATCTACCACACGATCTCCTTTGAGTAATAAACCTTTTGCTAAATGTCCAACCCTCATAACACCTTTTAATATTCTATGAACTTGCAGTTCTCCTTCATTACGCGGAGTAGTAGTTGTTGTTGTAGTAGTAGTAGTGGTCGTCGTAGAAGGTGGAACAGTAGTTGTAGTTGTCGTATTAGGAGTGGTGGTGGTAGTTGGAGCAGTATTAGTTGTAGTAGAGTCTTCTACTAGTTCTTCTTTAATTCCATTAACTTTTTTGGCATCAGCTTCAGCGAATTGATCAGAGACAAATTTTAATGCTTTTTCAGTATTTGAGACAATTTTTTGAATAGCTTGTAATTCTTCTTCTTTGGGATATATATCAGCATGTTTAGTCATAATATGATGATCTTCTACTGTTTCATTCCGACGAATCAAAGGTGGAATATAAAATAACGGAGTTGGACCATAACCTTGAGGAGGGCCAAAACCTCGTGGCATTAAAGGAGGAACTCCACGTGGGAATGTATCAGCGGAAGCAGAACCACCACGACGATTTGGTCCTGAAATTAAATTGAAAACAAAAAGTTTATACATAGAGATACGGACAAAACCATTTAGAGAACAACTTTAATATAATATCATCATTTTGTACACATTTATAAATTAAAATACAATAATAATATTATTATGATACTAAATAAAATACAGTACAGAGGGGGACTTGTAAGTTAGTACTTTTAACACAAAAATACAAAGTCGTGTATTTTTAAATACTAGTCACAAAATATTGCAATCGTCTAAATAGCTTAATGATATACAGATGTAAATTCTTACGATTTCCACGACGATCTTCACTTTTCTTTTGACGACTTGATGGTTTAACATCCACGACTAAATCAGGATTTACTTTCTTTTTGTATTGTAGTCTATGTCTTCGTCCTTTCATGTGCATTTCCTTGGCATTTGGATCATTGAATCGGCATTCACAGAGTTTACAGTTAAATGATATTAATTTACCATCGTCGCCTCGAACTTCATCAATATAATCTTGACCGACGGGTTGAATATCCTTTTCGGTGTATACAGGTGATGAATCCTTTTGAGTTTCATTAGGAGTCTGCTGTTGAGATGATGATGATTGTGACACATTAATAGGAGTTGAAGAGGTTATTGCTCCTAATACACTTGTTTTTCCAGGAATTGGAGTTCTAAAATCTACAGTTGAGTCAGAAGAAGCAGTTGTTGTTGATGATGCAGCAGTGGCTGATGTAGTACTGGTAGTAGAACTTCCAGTTGCACCATAACGATCAAAATCTGTTTAGAATTAAAATACATATATATTACTGATATGTAATAAATAACAAAAATGAAAAAACAATCTATTACAAAAAAGAGATGATCTATTGAAGTGATGGTTGGCATAATATTATAATATATATATATGCTATTATGCTTCAAAGTAAAGTAAAGCACGTTACTTTTATGTTGATAACACATACCTGTTTTTGGACCAATAAAGTTGATTTTTGGAGTGGAGGGTTTTACAAAGTTATTACTAGTAGTAGTCGTTGTTGTTGTTCCTGTTGTTGATGATGGAGTTATTGGCACTTGTTTAAGCGCTGAAGAAGTTGAGGTTCCACTGGTGGAAGGTGTAGTTACAACAGTTGGACTATCAGATGGAATAGGTTTACCCAGTTTTGTATGTAATTTTAATACCTATAAATAACCATGATAGTAATAATTATTAGTATTAGAATTATTTACAAATAATAAATAGTCAGTGGTCAGTAAACAAAAAAAATGTACTATTATACAATAATTAATAATAATCATAGCATATTTATTTGATATATGGGTAGGCACCCTCTCAACTCGATTAATCGAAAAATTAATAATATTAATAACTTAAACAAATTATGATTGTTATCATTACAAAATTCCAACCTGCATACAATAAAATACTTGTTACAAAACATGATGTTGTTGTGATAATAACGTGACAAAAAAAGCAACCAGTTATAATAATATAATATCTACTCAATACATTTCCTTACTTTTTGATGCTTTGCTCCTCTAATATGGGCTGCATAGGCATCATTTCCAGTACAAGTAACATCACAAAGCTCGCATCGAAGGCCGGGTCTAAAATATACGATATATATTATATATATATATATATATAAATAGAATGATGTATCACAGTAATAGGTATGGAACATCATATTTTTATTTCTTTGAACAATACAAAAGACATACTTTTTTTTGTTTTTTTTTTTGTAGATTACTTTTACTGACATTAGAAAATTTAAAAAATATTTTAAAAATGTTTTATAGTTTATTGCTACAATTATATTATATAATATAATATATAATATATATATATAATTATTTTTTATACCCGCTATGACTTCCTCCTCCTTTAGTTGGAGCTACAGGGGTTCCGACTTTAGCCGCAGCTTCCTTTTTCTTATGTTTCTGTCCTTCCAAATGTTCTTTATAAGTCTAAAATATATGAATAAAATGTAAAAAAAAAGTATGCCGTATTGTTATTACAACTACTCAGGGACTTTGAAAATATAAAAATTATTATTATTATTATCCTTGTTTCATTTTAAGTCTTATTTATAAAATTTTCATTACTGTTTTTTTTACGGTAAGTTTAAAAAAAATGTATATCATGAAGTCAACAAAAAAAAAACAAATGAAGACAAAAAACATCAGCACATACCTGTGGCCCTGCACAGCTAATTTTACAGACATCACAATAATGTAAAGTTTGAGGTTTTGGTGGTGCACGAGGTCCTCCTTTCATTTTTCCTAATCCACGTTTATAGCCTAGCCCAGTTCCTCTAGTCGGTCCAGTGGTTCCAGCCGCATACGCAGTGACAGCATTGTAAACTGCTGCATCATAGTTAGAAAATGATTTAGTTACTGGAGTAGTTGTAGAACTAGCAGCAGGTTGAGCAAAACCAGCATAGGAAGTGGCAGTATTTCCAGCAGTATTTGCAGAATAAGTAGGATAAACTGTTGATGTTTGTGCTGGCCTTGCTCCAGCAGTACTAGTTGTTTTAGCCGTTGGAGCTACTCCCACCGGAGGTACATATGTCTGTCCCTGTTGACCCTGACTATAATATGATTGTTGTTGTGCTGCTTGACCCCCTTGTGGTCGAGCATAACCACCGATAACATATTGATCAGTAGTTCCTGCTGTTCCATAATTTTGTGTTTGAGAGGTTGCTTGACTACCAGTTCCATACTGTTGTGTTGCATATCCTTGAGAAGCAGCAGCTGGAGGTTGATATTGACTTCTAATATAATTTATTCCCAACAAAAGCAACAACGGCAAAAAATAATCAGAATAATCAATTTATGAAAACCACAGGAATAATTAATTAGGATAACCAACAACAATTTGTCAGTAATCATTTTCATGAAGCTATTGTAATATTCTTATAGAGATACCTTATTTACTTGTAAAAAATATAATTATAATAATAATAATAATTAAGACTATCAAAACTACTAGAGCATAATATTATTATTAGCTTTGGTATTTGAAATCTAAGGAATAATAATAATAATAATAATAATATAATCTTTATCCCTTAGATATGTATAATATTGTTAAAGTAAAGGTATAAAAAAATTTATCAATTTTCTTTTTCAAGTTCATTATTTTGGTAAGAAAAATTTAATTTTTTTTGAGTATGTAGACAATTTACAAAGTTTGTTTTTCATTTTTGTTTTGTAATATTAGATTATATCATACAATATAATATTACGTTTTTTAAATGAAAAAACTAACCCAGGTAATTGACCAGGATATTGTGTTCCCCCATGTGTAAATCCATAATAATTATTTGTTGCCATATTCTTTTCTTCGTCCTTTAACAATATGCTGTGGTCTAATATCCAATTTTAAGGTTGTCCAACTGATCTCGTATACATAATATTTAAAAAACAATTAAATGTAATAATAATTATTTATGTCTTTTTATTACACATACGTGGTAGTCGTATATTAAATACTAGTTATTTAATATATTAAACTATACATATTGCTTTTAACAACAATAACAACCATTTTTACTTAAAAAAATGGAGACATGTGTATCATCATAATAAAATGGTAACATATGTACATAATAAGTATTTGATACATAATATATTATTATTATGTATATTATACATAATATTTATATAATATTATTATACGCTCAATTATCATCATTATAGCTATGATGTAAAAGAGCTACGTGGCTATGTACATATATTATATTATGTAGATATATAATAATATAATATGATTCAATAAAGTTCCAAGAACTACACAGCTCCGTTGCCTCTAATTCACAACCTTTAGTAGTAATAGTAGTAGTAATAATAGAGGTAGTAGTAGAATAAATAATTATTATTGTGCATTGTCTTCTACATATCGTATGTAATAATAAAATTAATAGTAATACATGTAGATAGATAAATAAGAGACCGGAATAATAATTATTATGGATGGCTATGGCTTTTTTCAATGTACCATAAACACAGAGGAAGAAGAATAATAAATATAATAATATATATATATATATTACATATATCCTAACAATACT
>JAQGBH010007284.1:0-11230 GCA_034698265.1 Sminthurinus aureus
ATTGGAAACCTGGTGCTTTTCGAGAATTCTGGAATTTCTTTGCTTATTTTGTGCCTTTTGAAAGCACCTATAGAATTGTGTATCTTTTACTCTAACTTATAAAAATGACTCTTGTTTTCTTTTCAGAGTTGAAGAGCTTTTGCCTAAAAGTTTCATGGAATACTGGAGATTTCCAGGATTTTGCAAAACATTTAGTTGAAGAGGACCTAAAATTCATGAAGAGTCTCCAACTGGTTCAATTTCGTCGGGTCGTCGTGCGTTGAATTTTGAACTTTGAATGTTTTACAAGATGGAAACAAAAATGTTTCATGTGTAAAAAGTGTAAAACAGAAAGTGAATGCGGATTCATTCACATTCGATTAATGATATTTTCTTTGATTTTGATGTTGATGTTCTAGATCGATCCGGAGCCTTTGCAATTCGCTTTGGGACCAAATGTACCCATTATTTTCACCGACTGACAACCGACAACTCAAAACTCATGTCTCAATTCAGATGAAAAATGTATTGACATGCATATCAAATGTAAAGCGATTAACAAAACTAATAAAATACTTTTTCCTTTTTAATTTTTGTCCTACTTCAACGCCGTTCCTTATTTTTTGAACCTTCAGTGCGAGACCATTAGACGAGTTTTTTTGTGGATCTTCGGATTCTGAATGCAAAGTAGATAGTGATCCTGAAAGTGTCAATAGCAAATATTTTATTTATGGTTTTCTCGTCTCCGAAGAACCTGAGTTTGCCTGAGCTCCCCAAGGCAAAATATTTTCAATTTCCAGCTCAGAACATTGAATATTCTTTCGGATGTTGAATTTTGAGTGTGCAAAATCCGTTTTTCGTTGATGAAAATCATCGAGTGGTGACGAGCAGTCGTGGTAAGTTGAAAAGAATGAACATAATGAATTTTGGCGCTGACATCCGCCCAAACTTGTGAAGTCCTCCGACTTTTATTCCCACAGACTGAATCGATTTGAGTTCTCTTGTCATTTTTTCCACCTCGTGAAATTTCATATTCTAGAGTCTATGTAAGTGTAAGACCGAGAGAGGGAGAGAGTTTTGACCATTGTGCATATGTATGTGGAATGTAGAGAGCAGAGAGTAGAGATTAGAGATGCACAAGATATACATATTATATACAATGTAGAAATGGGTGCGACGTAAGGTTTTATGCATACATGTGTAATGTGTATTGTATTGTGTATTGTACATTGAACATTGAACATGGAAACGTCGGATAGAGGCTGAAAATTAATAGACTTTTTCATTCAATACTCAATACACAAGTTTCTGCTCTCGATTTTATAAATGAACTGCTCTTTGTTTTGTCATGTGCCACATGATTTTTGCCCCTCAATGTCCGTGTTCTGAGTGAGTGAGTTGTATTTATTTTCTTGTTTAGAACTCGAGTGTTTATTCGGTATGTTGTACATATGTAAAATGTACAAACACGGTTGCGGCCAATGTTTTGGATCCTTGATTCTTCATACACGTCCTAAATGTGGATGAGTGTTGCCTTTGTTTTTGTCCTCTCTAGTTTCTGATTTCTCTCTCTTTTCAGCCCCTTTATTTTATTTTATGAGCCTCTCTGTTTCATCTTCAGGGTTTTGACTTGAACCCACTTTACAGCGCAATTTCCTGTTTCAGCGGAATTCTATATTCTAGATTCAAGATTCAAGATTCTAGTCGCTGGAAAATACAGAGACATGATTCTTTGATCTTTGAAATCTGTTCCCCTTTTATGACTCTGTCCCTTGTCTTGTCTTATCTGGATTTGGCTGTTCATAATTGTTCCAGTGGTATCTTGTCTTCTGTATCTTATGGTTTACGAATTATGAGTTCTGGAGAGCAGTCAAATACTTAATATCTTGAGCCTTGAGCTTCTACAGACACAGATTTTTCCACTCAGCATTCGACACTCGACACTCAATATTCAACGGGGAGCTTTGAGTTTTGAGTTTTGAAATCTTTTGAATTCAATTCATTTTCAATTTAAATACAAGAGATACAATTTACATGGGACTTTTTGAGCCTGTGTGAAATTTCCCATTTTCTCCTCATTCAACAGCAGCACACGGAGTAAACTGGACATTGTATTTTGAATTTGCAATCAACACGTTTTTACACATGAAACGGGCCAGAGAAAACAACGAGAGCTTGGTAACAATCAATAAATAAATTTATAAATTGCTATTGTCCTAATTGTATTATTCTAATTCGTACCAATATTAATACATTACCAATGGCGTGCTTGAAATGGATAGATTTCAATCTTCTGGTTTGTGTCAAGTGTCAAGCGTCAATTTCTGGTTTTTTTCTACCGTAAAATGTGAATGGGATTTTGGAATTTGAAAGGATCTTTTGTCTTGTTTACATTCTGCATTTTATCTCCAGGTTTCGGACACCCAGAACGCCCAAACTTCAACACCAATGTCAAGTGATGTGGATGGGGAAAATGGTGTGGCTGAATCGCCCTTGAACTCCAACTCGAACACCCACGACAACGGGAACGGCTACAATGTGAATATCATTTTCTCATGTTTTTTTCTGTTCAATAAATCTGTTGCTGCCGTATGATTTGTAGAGTTTTGGATAAAACTACGTACCCTTCTTTTGATATTTGATTTTAAACAAACGAGTTCAAAATTAAAAACTATCATTGTCAAATCTTGACTCTTGACTCGGGTGATTTTATGCTGTCTTTTTTCCCCTATGTATTTCAGCTTCGGAGTAAAAATCCACGACTTTTAAAATGCTCTAATGCTGATTCTGACGATGATGGTGATGATGGTGCCGTCACTTCAAATCTCAGACCTGTAAGACCAAAACTCGAGCTCTTAATGAACTTCTTAATTCACAAGCAAATCAACATGACAGTTATTTACGATAATCGTAAAGCGGATGTTTCAACTGTTTCACATTGTAATTTTGAATCTGCGTAATCTGTATTCTGTATTCTGGATTCTGGATTTTACACTTTCAGGAACGACTCCAACAGCCGCCTGTCTACATCAACACGAGTTTGATGAAGGTCAAAATGGAATCGGATTACGTTCAAGTTTACGGACCTAAAGAAGAACCAGCTGACGAGACCATAACCAGCGGGATGGATGAATCTGAATTGAATGCACATGCCCATGAAAATGAAAGTCCCATCAACTCCATTCCAACTCCAACTTCTGAAGGGACGAGTGAAAAGTCTGAAAGAGGACAACAAAAAACCCCAAACCAAACTGAACAGAACCAAGCGAAAAAGAAAGTGACAGTGGAAGTGGAGGCAGATTTGGATGCTGATGCGGATGTGAATGATGCTCCGACATCGAGAGAGCCAGTTGTGACTGGAATTGAAAGGAAGGAGAAAAAGGTCAAAACAAGGGTTAAAATGACTCTTGAAAAGGAAATGGCTCGGCTAAATCTGGTCATCGAGGGACTGAGAACAGAAAATCAGGATCTAAATTCCACCACAAGTGAACAACGGGATCAAATTATTCAACTCAATCATCAGCTCAACCAACAACAAGAGGAAATTCAGGAATTGAAAAGCAAATTAGAAGCACATAGTGAAAATCAGCAGGTTGTTGAAAAGTCAAATGTCGAGCCAAATCCAATACAAATTATCCGAGATTTTCCAACAAAGGTAATTTATTTAGATTTTAGATTTTAGACAACACTGGATTTTCAGCCTTATGGTAGTTTTACCGATTTGCATTTTTTTTTGTTATTGCAGGTTCTTTCTCGTATTTTTGACCACTTGGATATCAAATCTCTGAAAGAGTCCAGACTCGTCTGTCGGCAGTGGAGAAATGAAGCTGGAAAAATCCTGCTCCAAAACTTTTGCCTGGTCTGTGATGAAACAGAGCGATGTGAAAAGGCACTGAAAAATTGGATTGAAAATCCCAACTCAAATCCAACATCAACAACAACAGCAGCACCGACTGCAGCAGTTCAAAAACTCTGGTTCCGAGATGCAAAATTGGCTCTCCAGCTCTTGGCCAAATTCCCAAAATTAAACATTTCAGTCAGAGAACTAAAATTTTCAAATGCGCAGTCAACAGCTGAAAATCTGTATGAAATTCTCAAGCTCTTTCCAAATCTCAAAGTGTTAGAAACGGGAAAACTGGATTTCTATCCGAAACAAAACTTTTGGTTGGCCGATCCCGGTTCGGATTCCGATCTCAAGGGCAACGCACTAAAATTAGAACTGCTCCTGAGAAAACTGGAGACGCTGGAGAAACTTAAACTGGATTTTCGCGAGACAAAAGGATCTGTGAGAAATTTTCTCGCTAAACATAAACGGTTTGCCTCAGTCAAAAGCCTTGAGATTTACGCTGCGGGACCGAGTTTTCCTCTGGATTTCTTGGGTCAAAATCACAAATCGGGTGTAAACTTGAACATCACTCGCTTCACTTTGAACGTGGATGAAACATACAAAGTCAATTTGAAATTGATTCGCAGTTTTCTCCAAAAAATTTCACCCAGTCTTCAGCACCTCAAGCTGATTGTGGCCCAAGACACTTTTCGTTCTTTGTCTTTGTCACCATCGGAATTTCATCATAAGCCCTGGAACGACGACTGGATGATTCCAATCGGATTGACCCGAGTTGAAACGCTGGAAATTGGATTTCTTCCCCAACAAATTACAGTTGCTCTGGATGAATTCATACTGAAAAGTATCCTCGTCGCTTTGAGACTCCCGCGACTAAAGAAATTGGCTGTTGGTTTCATCCCAGAGGATTTGCAACAAATTGTTTACAAGTGGAACGGCCATTCATTTTTCGAGTCTGCAACTGGAAACGGACGGAAATTGTCAAGTGCAAGTCTGGAAGAACTGGAAATACTGGAATCATTTTCAAAGTCATCAATATCTTGTAGAGTTAAGATTCCTGCAAATCCATGGCCCCGATTAAAATCCTTGAAATGTTCATGGATGAATCCAGCGGCATTTGACGCCTCAATGTTGAGCCGATTGAAACGCGTAGAGCGACTCCAAGTGAATATTATTTTGAACTGGAATCCGTACGAAAATGCGGAGGATGAAAGAAATCACAATAGAAACTCATCTAAATTTCAACTGAGAGACTTGAAAAGTGACTATTTTTTTGGCTTTGTGCGGACAAATAAAAAAGTAAAATTCATCGTGTGTGGTCGCTGTTGTTGTTGATATTTTGTCTAATAAAACGGATTCTTGTTTCTTGTCTATTTTTTAGAGTTGAAGAGTTTTTGTCTAAACGTTTCGTCGAATAGTGACTCTTCCCGGGATTTTGCAAACCATTTAGTTGAAGAGGATTTGAGTTTCATGACGAGTCTCCAACTGGTCCAATTTCGTCGGGTCATCGTGAGTTGAATTTGGAATTTTGAATATTTTACAACATCAAAACTCAATACTCAAAACCACCTTCAATCTTCAAATGTGCATGTTTCATGTGTAAAACGAGTAAAACAGAAAGTGAATGCGGATTGACATTCGACTACTGATATTTCCTTGGATTTTAATTTTGGTTTTGTAGATCGATCCGGAACTTTTGCAATTCGCTTTGGGACCAAATGTACCAATTATTTTTACCGACTGACAACTCAAGAAAACTGGAATCAGAAGCGTTGTATGAAGGACTGGAGAACAAATTTTTACTGGATTAGCATTACTTGACTTGTGTACATTGTGAATTGTATGTCACCTTTCCAGCTGGGAAATTGGGCTAGTTACGAATTATGAATTATAAAACAACTTGATGCTGAATTAAATTTGTTGGGAATTGGAAATGATGACTTTGAGAAATATAAATAAAAAAGGGAGAGAAAATAAAAGAGAAAAGCTTGTAGCAAATTCCGGGTAGTCCTAAGTTACTTTTTATAATTTTTTTTTTATTTGACCGTTTATTTATTTACACTCCAAACTCCGAGCTATTTGCTTTTTGTACAGCAAATAATCAAAACATAATCAAATAATCCTGTTGACGGGAAAGAAATTGATTTAATTGTTGTCACACTTGAACGCCGATCGCTACTTTCAGGTGCTCAAACCTGCCAGAGCATCAGAGGTCCATTTTCAGGAGTGAGGTTGCATGTTCGGAATGAAATGTGAAATGTGTTTATTGTTGATAGTTGAATTTGATAGTTGATACGGATTAAGGATGAGTGATTGTGGCAGCCGGTGGATTTTGTATTTAACAATTGTGGTGAGAAGCAGGAATACGAGTGGCATGTTGCTTCCTGCACTTGTTCACCATTCAATGTTCACTGTCCGTGCTCCTTCTGCCTCTCTCTTTTCTTAGGTCTTCTCCCTCTCGTTTTCATCTTATTTTCAGCATGTTCCGAGACCTAGAGAGACGGAGTGAGAACGAGAACCAGAGTCATGACCCCTGTGTATTGTACATGATTTTGTACAATCTACATGTACATTCTTTACTCCTGTTCCTCTTTCCCAGTCAAAATGTAGATATTAGATACACGACTCTCTCTTTTTATTTCTCTCAGCACATCTCTACTATTTTTATTTGTGTCTTGTGTGTGGATTTTACAGCCAGTTCAATAATGTGCCGCAAAAGTAAAAATTCATGCCAAAACAAGTCCGAGTGATGTGTAACTTTTTTCCCCAGGAATTTCAAGTCCCTCATGATGTTTTTTTGCTGAAAAGTCACCTCGTTGCGTTGAGACTCCCGCGACTCTCCAAATTGGCTTTTGATTTCATTCCAGTGGAATTTGAAGACGTTGTTCAGTACTGGAACTCTCACGAGTCTTCAACTGCGCCAACTGGAAATGGAAACGGACGGACTTTGTCAAGTGAAAGTCTGGAAGAACTGAAAATACTGGAACCATTTTCCAAGTCGACGATTTTCTACACTTTTAACTCGAGTAAAATTCCGGAAAATCCGTGGCCCCGATTAAAATCACTGAAATGTTCCTGGATAAATCCAGCTGAATTTGATGCTTCAGTTTTGAGCCGATTGGGAAATTTGGAGCGACTGCAAGTGGATTTTATGATTAATTTGGACATGACCGGGAAGTCTGACTGGGAGTGGAATCCAGATGAAAGAGTTTTCTTGTCCGATCGAATTCCAAACTCACCTCAGTTTCAACTCAGAGATTTAAAAAGTGAATCAATTTTTTCTTCTTCTTGTCATTAAGCGTAAAAGTAAAATGAATTAGAATCGTGTGTGGACTCTTTTCTTTTGTCTTTTGTCTAATAAAATTAATTTCTGATTCTTTTCTTTATTTTTCAGAGTTGAAGAGTTTTTGTCTCAAAGTTCCGTGGAATAATCGTGGTTTCCAGGATTTTACAAACTTTTTAGTTGACCAGGATTTGAAATTCATGACGAGTCTTCAACAGGTCCAATTTCGTCGTGTTGTCGTGAGTTGCGTTTCTTTCAAAATTTTAAAACAACTTTTTAGAGCTCATGTCTCACGTCTCACGTCTCGTGTGTGAAATAAAAACGGGAATTCCAATTGAAATTTGACTACTGATATTTCCATTTACTTTGATTTTTTAGATCGATCCGGAACCTCTGAAATCCGCTTTGGGACCAAATGTGCCCATTATTTTTACCGACTGACAACTTTAGTTTACAAGTCTCAATGCAGAATAAAAAATAATGCATTGACATTTGACATGCATATAAAATGTAAAACGGCTTGGAATTAATAAAAGATTTAAATTAAATTTGTGTCCAAGTTCGACGCCGTTCTTTAGTTTTTGGACTTTGATCACAAGACCAGATGGTAGTAACATTGATTAGTTTTTTGTGGAACTGTCAATTCTGAATGCACAGTAGTTAATGATCATGAAAGTGTCAAAAGCCAATAGTAAATATTTTATTTATGATTTTGTCCTCTTTGAAGAACCCGAGTGTTTTCTAGTTTCCCCAAGGCAAAATATTTCCAATTTCCATCTCACAGAACAAACATTGAATATTCTCTCGAATGTTGAATTCCGAGCGTGCAGTTTGCATATTCCACGTGAAGTGTTTCGTTTATTTCCGAATGAAGCGGAAGCAATGTAATTTAATTTAACTGCATTTCTATCGCCCCTTTCAAAAAATATCGGGCTCTCTGAATTCTCCAGGAATTAAATTTATTTTGTTTTTTATCCCAATTTGAATTTCAATCCAAAGCCCAAAAAAGTTCCATGTTCCAGATTCCGGATTGTTCCCGCACACTCTATGTAGCGCAGGTATTTTGCATAAATTATAATTACGGTTGCCATGGCAACTGTTTGACGCAAATTATAATGGTATATTATGTCCGACGAAGTTTTAACCACAATTTTACAGCAACGAGTCTCCTCCACGTTTCTCTGATGAAATTCATCGAGTGGTGACGAGAAGTCGTCCCAAGTTGAAAAGAATAAACATGACAAATTTTGGTGTGGACATCCGCTCAAACTTGTGAAATTCTCCGACTTTTATTCCCACAGACTGAATCGATTTGAGTGTTCTCGTCATTTTCTCCACCTCGTGTGAAATTTCAGCTCCAGTTCCAGTTTTGCTTTTCTGTAGTCTGCAAAGGATAGTCATTCGGCGTTTCATCCTCATGAGATTAAGAGGGACGGCAAAAGCCTTGTCATACAAAACGATGAAAATCACCGGGACGATCAAAGAAATCCAAACACAAAAGAATTTGAGAAACAGGGAATTTTGTGAATGTCGGATCGCGCCGAATGCCATGACGATTGACATTCCGTTGCAAAGAACTTTGAGTAAAAATGTTACGGATGAAAATCCTCGGTTGAAGAGCTGAATCATCATTTGAATCCTCCTCAATTTTCCACATAATTTTTCGCCGTTGTCGTTGCTCCATTTTGCATTTGCGTTTTCTTCCACTTGGACAAACATCATCTGAATTTTTTCAAAGAAAAGTAATTGAGTAACGACCATAAAATGACCAGAAACTGCGATAAAATACAGTACCAAAATTTCCACTGCCAGTGAAAAAGCCATCGAGTAATAATTTTGGTGGTGAGGATTGAGGGTCGAGTAAATCAACTGCGGCCGCTCTGGATCGTACAGGTAAAGATAAAAGCAACAGAAAACAGTTCCGTAGGCACAAATTGGCATGGCAAAAGTAAGAAACTCTTGGACAGAAAATCGTCGAAAGTTAAATAAATTCCGCTTCTTCAATTCTGAAAACGTTGAAAAAGCCAATTAAAGCAATAAAAGTTCATCTACTGTAAAAAATCTCCTCTAATTCACCTTTATTTTTACCTTGTCCTTTTCCTCTGCGTTTACTCTTCTCTTCCTTTGAGACAAAACTCACAGCAGAATTCAACAGAGATTCGAATTTAGCTGAATTTCCTTCCACTTTGAACATTTCATTGAAAATAATTGCAGGAATTTCTCTCTCCAGCCAAAAAAGCGGATAATTTGCAAGCAAAAAGAGAAACTCAGCAAAGCAAAAATTAGCATGCACAACCAAATGCTCTGGATTCACTTTCATCCTTGTTTTTGACTGGATCCAAACCAGACATTGAATGAGACGAATCAAACTGAAAATACAGTGAAAATGGATGAAGATGAAACTGATGTTGTAAATGAGTCGCCGCCGCCTTGAAATTTCAGTGGAAATTTTACCAGTCACCAAATTCACGTTCAAAGGGAAAAAACCCAATTTTGAAGCAAAATCTAAAAGTTTCAATTGATATTGAAATTCTTCTCTCGTCAACATTTTAAGTCTCGAGTTTTGAGTTTAAAGTTGGGCTGAAGCAATCGAAAATCAAGCCAAACCCGAACCTTTTTTATTCTGCTCGGGTCAAAATTCCATAGCAACTGAACATTGCTATTGTGTATTGAGAGTTGAGAGTTGGAAACGTGTTTAATTGACTACACGAGCACACAAATTAGTGACAGTTAATTGATTACGGTCCATGTCCAAATTAATTACGCAGCATTTACCTCAATTAGTCGTCTTGTTCAAAAAATAACGATAGAAATCCAGTTTATTCCAGCAGCACCAGTAGCAAATGAGTTGACAAGCGTGACTATTGACTATTGATTATTTATCAATTATTCAAAGGTGCTGGTTAAGCTACAGAAATGAGTCGATTGGATTGACGATTGACGATTTACTTGGTACACAAAAAAACATTATCGATGATAAAAATGACGTGAAAAATTCCTGTTTCTCTAGGATTTTCATGCAATTAATTTACGTTCACTTTTGGACCATTTAGACGCCGTTTCAAATTTTTAGGGCCGTTTCTGTGTGTTTTGAATAGTAGAACAAATGGTACAAATTCCATGTGGTTTATATCTACAATAATAAATCATAATTCAAAACAATCTCTGTGTAATTTGATTCATTTTCCCCAGTTTTTGAAAATTGCAAAAACAAGTCAATCCTCTTCTCTTGTCCATTTAGCATCGTTGTCCTCATCAGAAATTTCTACTTCTTCATCTTCTTCCATTTCTCGTTCTCGTTCTGTTTCGGCTTCGGATTCAATTCGTTTCTTTTTCCTTTGATTTTGACTGTTCTCATTTTCCTCTTCTTTTTCAGTTTGTTCAGTCGGGTTTTTAAGGTATGCAAGTAAAATGAATGCGGATTGTCGGATCGTCAATTGTCATGTTCCCTTTTGATTTACGATTTTTACACCCCGTCAAATCGACACCTATTGCCTGAAAAAAACTCATTTCGTGACGAGTGTTTTGTCTTTCATCTTTCAGCTTTATCCAACTTGGTTCAAAGTTAGATAAAGATGAAAGACGAAGGGAGAGGGATAACAAGAAATAATCAAATCGGCTGGAGAATCCAAAGTTTTATTGTACTTTCAGATTGGATTGGATTCTTTACTATTGAAACAACTTTGTTTGTGTTGTGCATTGTGCAGGTGCTGGCGAGTCAACATTCAACATTCAATATTAGATTCACCTATGATTGATTTACGAATCATTTACACATAAAATGGAACTGGTCCAACTCAATGGAATTGCGTGGAATAAAAAGGTCCGTAAATGAATGCAAGCAAGAGCAAGAGCGAGAACGAGAGCGAGACGGACGAGGTGCGAGGAACAAGTTTAATTTTATTATCATCGTCTTGTTTCCAATTTCCAAGAAGCAGCAGAAAAAGAAGTAGAAGACCTTGAATTAGTGTTAAAATATTAACAAGCCTTTTAAAACCCAGCACAACGCAACAACACACAACCACACAACATATTGAAAAAGAATTAGTGGAACTTATTCTCACTTGTTTCATTCTCACATGTGGTCAGTCCATTCCACAATCTAGAATCTTGAAGCATCAATT
>JAQGBH010007285.1:0-11229 GCA_034698265.1 Sminthurinus aureus
GCCGTTTGGGCTCCAAGGATGCCCCTACGATTTTCTTTGTGAACTCAAAAGGAAAATATATCTTCCTTCCCTTAAGTTTTTCATTTTAATATTGTAAATGAAAAGCGACAGTACCGGTGCATTCTCAAGCCACAAATCATGGATAAAGTGGTAAAGTTTGTCACTAACAGCTACTTTGAACGGAGTAGGATTTAAATTTCTTTTGATATCCGGTCGTAAAGACGCTAAAGATTTGTAAACTCTAGCACGAGTTTCAACCAGTTGAGGCAATTCTTGACAAATTTTCCCGTCCTTCCAATAGACTTTGTACAATGGTTGTACTTTTGCTGTAAACATAAAATTCAATCAAACAAAGTCTTTCAATTCATGTATAAAACATAATATAACTGTTACTATGCTAGTAGCAAAACAGTGTATCATTAATGTTAGTATATTTTACCTGGCTTTACCCACGCCCGTTTTGATTCATGGAACGGATGGCGACAAAGAACACGTGATCCAGGTTCTAGTTTTTTAAAAACGACAATGTACAATATTATGTATAGACATCTCTCTTAAAATCACATGTAATTGTATTCATGCCGCATTGAATGTGTGTTTATTTTATGATACCATTATCTTTACTTTACTGTATACTTTGTACGTTGCGTGTATTTTTGTGATTAGAACATACCTGGCGCACTTTCTCCACTTTGAACTATAAAAACAAAGTACACATAATATACATAAGTGATTAAGGAAACACTACTATAAGCATGTACATGAAAACATTATACATAATACATAATATATTAATCATGTTTGCACTTTAGCCATAGTCTATACCCTTATAACATAGGAACTTAAGCTTTTCAGAATGCGTTTTAAATTTGAACTTTTGCTCTTTCAAAATTTAGTTACCTAGTATGTCGATTAATGCGTGCTCATCAGCTCCAAAAAGCCTGGAAAATATTAACCACATTAGTTAGTTAGAGCTGAGATACATCATACAACATGTGTACGTATGCATAATATATTGACTTGAATTTCGAGGAATTCACAATATAGAGCAAGGGTGAAATAAAATTTACAATTTACTACAAAAAACTTTGACCGTACGAAAATCTTATTTGAGTGAAACGGAAGCAATACACAAGAATTACATAGAAACAAATTCTGATTATACGAAATAATTTTTAGAAAACGGAAGACTATAAGGAAAATAATAGTGGAATATAGAATAATATGTATTTATATCCAAACACACACATAAAATGTCATAAAAAATAAGCTGTTTTTGTGTAGTTAGTGTAGTCAAAGTAAGTACCAAAAAAAACGGTCAAAACAAGGTTCATAGTTTTTATGTTCTAAATATCATGCGTAGCTTCAGATTAGTAGTAATAATAAATGACTAATAATAATAGAATTATGACTACTACCATTACTGTTTTTACCTGTACACATCTTTTTTTCCTGGCATTGTTACTTTTTCAACGTCTTCACTCAATTTAATTTTTGGGATGGAATTGATTTCTACCAGCTTATAAACACATCCTAAAGCTGGCTGACGCTGACAGGTAACTAAATGAGTTCCAATACCAAAACAGTCAATTTGGTGACCTACAGTGCAAAAAAAAAAATTACAATTTAGTGACTAAATTATTATACTGTATTAATAATAATATGCATATTATCCTCTGTGATTTTATTTTAGCTGTTGGAGTCAACTTCTAAAGCATTACCTTGTTCATTCAAAGACCAAATAGTTTCTTCATTTATATCATTTGATGCTATAATGGTCAAACTTTTAAACCAGTCCAAGTTGTACCTAAAATGCAAATAAAAGGCGATATTGGTCTTATAGTTCTACAACACTACTACAAATGATTCACTATATACAATATATACGTAACTACTATAATACACGACATCACAGAGGAAAAACTCTTTATCAAACAAAACAAAAGAAAAATGGTTCACGCGAACAAATTCTACATGGCTTCATACATGGCATGAAATGAAAAGGGATAGCGAGTCAAATTGCTTTTTTTTTCTCATTTTGAACTACTACTTTAAGAATATTAAAGTCATCTAAAACATAGCTACGGGAAAAAGTTTCAAGGTTTCAGTATGTGTGTACACATACAATGAACAAGTATTTATGCCATACCTTTCTCCAACACGTTCGAATGTTTGCCTCGCAAGAGTAGACAGGTATGCTAAATCTCCACTATCGATTCGGATTCCTTTTGGTCGGTAACCCATTTCATGTAAGGCTAGTGCTACTGCACAAAAGTTTAATAGTCCACTCCTATACGTTCAAAAAATACACATACATAATACATTAGTATAGTAAAAGCAAATTGCATTATTTTACTTGAATCTTGAATTAGCTAGTTGATAGTTTGAAAATAACTTTGAACAAGAAAACATGTACTATAGAACATATATTATAGAAGTAATAACGAAAGACAAAAAGAAGAAATGTTTTTTTCACAAACAAGCAAGTAACACGATAGAAGGTAATTATTAGACAGTGACAAGAGGTGACAAGGGAATGGAACTCAGCAAAGGAATTTGAATAGGCAATTTGTCTGATTGTATTCCATACACTATAACAGCTACAATGGCAGACCAAGAAGGAGAAAGAGAAAGTAAGAGACAAAGACAGGATGGACACTAGAGAAAGACTTGACAAACCAAAGTTTAGGAAAAGTTAATACAACACCCCATCATATTGTTCCTTTTGATGTAAAAACCAACCTCTGAAAAAATAAGCTCATTCGATTTAGGTTTAGAGGTCGCGCAAGGTCACCAAAATTCACCATGTATTTTAAATGGGAAAAAACTCAAAAATCAGGCATGATGCAGGTAGGGTATAATTTGTATCTGAATGAAGTCACCACAGCCCACTTACAAATCGAAATGCAAAAGGAAAAAATTCCAAAAAAAAATTCCCTTCCTTTTCTAAGCGGTCCAAAACCTGAAAAAGTGAGGAAAGCTGAATTTTCTCTCATTTAAAATACATATTAAAGTTTGGCCATCTTGAGCAATCTCTAAACTTGAACCGAATGTGCTCATTTTTTCACAAGTTGGTTTTTACATCGAAAGGAAGAATATAAAGGGGTGCTGTATTACATTTCCCCAAACTTTGATTTGTCAAGTCTCTCTAATGGACACATAGGAGGGTATTTTGCTTGCCTAACTGTATCGTACGTGTCGACCAGAGCGACGAATGCATCTGGAAATGCTATAGCATATGATGCAAAGGCAGCCAGCTCTCCATCAGAAGATTCTTCATTGAGTAATCCTAGGAATGGTGACAATTCGATCTTTTTTTCCTTGCACAATTCAATGAAATCCTTTTCCTCATCAGTAACTTTGTGCTTTAGAAACTAGGTGTCCAAAAAAAAGAAACAATAATAATTAAAAACATAGCACTTACACATTATAACTTATTTTATATTACATATACTATGCATTATGCATCATACAAAACAAATAATAAATGATATTATTCTGAATTCTGAACTGCTGCATTTTTTACTTACTCTAGCTTTACATTCACCAGTATCGGAAAAACTGGAAATGTATGCATGAGCATGAGTTCCACGAACAGGAATTTGATATAATTTTCCAGCCAATACGTTGGACGTTCCATCGAATCCACCCAAATAACTGTATTTAGATGCGGATAAGCCACCATCTGGACCTTGAGCACGTCGCAAACCGAATTCTAAAAGTGTAATATTTTTTCCAGCAGCAAGACGATAACGTGCTGCATTTGTAGCTATTAAACTTGCAAAATTGACTAAAGTAAGTAGAGTTGTTTCAAGTAATTGTGCAATTATTAGTGGTCCTTCAATCCTTAGTAATGGAACACGAGGAAATACAACAGAGCCTTCATCAATGGCATAAACTGTAATCTGTTCTGCAGTTAAATTTCCTAAGAACTCGAAAAATGCTGAATCCACAGATGGTAAGGTATGCTTCAAGTATTCAATGTCTATGATAAAAAAAAAGATGAAAATAGATGAGGTAACATAATATGCCTAATGTATTATAATAATATTTGATTCTAGGGCGTTATTCTATAACATATTAGATATTATGTCAACATTTCATAATAATATTGTACCATAATATATTTTACATTTTTCAATCTATTCCATTCTATAGTTTTATAACGATGGTGTCATACTAGACTACTGAAAAGGAATACAAAATCAACTCACCACTTTCAGAATAACGGAAATTGTCTAAGAATTTAAGACATTCGTCAAGGCCAGCAAAGATGGTAAATTCGCCATGAAATGGATTTTTTCGAAAAAATAAATCAAAAACGGCTGTGTCGTCAATTTTACCCGCACGCCAGTATGCATAGGCCATTGTAATTTGATAGAGGTCTATAATATTATAAAAATATGTTTTTCACATTTTTTTAAATACGTGCTTATTCCATATGATCTAATTTCTATCCATATAACAGGAGTAGTATGTAGTATGTAGTAACTAAATAAGACAACATATATATAATATTATAGAAGGTTATCTTTTCAAAACCAAAATATCCCATGTAAAATATACTGGATAGTTTGGTTTTGAAAAGATAACCCTCAATATCCATGATATATACATTACACATAAATTAAAAAAGGGATATTACCTGTAAGAAGAGGCTGTATAACGCCATTTTGCTTCCGACTATTTAATCGTACTTCAACTTCCACGTTTTCATCAGATTTTGGCATGATTATCTAGTAATTTTTTGATCCTATGAAAATAATTTAAGAAAACAAATATTTTAATGAAAATTTATGATAGTTTATACTTTATATTTATCTTTAGGCAAACATTAAATGACAAAAGTAAATATCTACAAGAGTATGGCCAAGAAAGAGGTTGAAAGCTATATATCTATTGTAAATTGTAAGATTAAATATCTATTTACTTCTTTACAGTTTTATCTGCTTACTAATAAATACTTGAAAGGACTATTAAAATATACTATTCTTTATTGTGCTTCAGCTCTTGAATGAATCCTGAATGGAAATTCTGACAACATGAAACTATACTTAAAATGCTGATCCATGATTTTTGTAATGTACCACATTAAATAACAAAACAAAGCTCATATTATGCGAATAGAAACAAAAGTACCTTTTACTACTTACTGCATGTACATGCATGCTCATATTATGTACTTTTCAATCTCTTGTATTATTATTTAATGAAATTTTCCACAATCCAAAAATTTTCCAATCGATTAAATGGTTATTATTTATTGGTACTGCGCAATTTAGATTGACCTTCAAAAATGAATATCCTATGAAATATTATAGGTGACTGAATCAAAGGATATGTTTTTACAGTTTTCCAAATGTATAATAGAGAGTAAACTTCTTGAATAATAGATAATAATAATGGTTCAACATGTTCTTATATGTCAATCAACATCAAACTGTACGCACGCAATGTTATGCTAATTACAACCATGACCAATTACAATGTCATATCTTTCTGTCTTAAAATCAACCGACAAAAGTACACAGACAAATAAACAGGCACATAAATATACTATGATAGAGACATATTATATACCTTTGTATCATAAAACGTGAAAATTTACATTATGTACCTACCTATACACTATTGATTCTATTTTCTAATACACACTGGTAATGAAAACAAATCAAAGGAAGATTCAGCATGCATAATATACGAGAGCGTATTATATAAGCATAAATTTACACATACGTAAACATCCTGTCATGTTAAATTCTTTAAACATTAAAGCTCTACACTCAATTCAACTTTGAGGAATTCATAGATTCAAGTATATATTGTTGCATAATATATATATACTAGCATACTGTGCCAGTAATGTACTTCGTGTTACATGATAGAAATTACAAAATACAATGTGCCATGATACTTTTTTGAGTAATTTTCAAGGTAAATTTTTAACTGTTAAAAGTATACGTGTAGTATAAAAAATATTCCAGTACTGAGAATTAATAACGACGGATTATAATGTGTAACTAGACATTAGACATACATGTGAAGAATAAAACTTGACGTTATTAATTTGGCTATCGGATGCGTGTAAAATAGTTTACTGTCAAACTATCGAAGTACTAAATACCATTTTATGTTTTCAATGCTAGTTGTATTACCTACCTTGTTTAATTAATCCTGATATTTTAAGAAATCTTAAAATTGTTTTACAAAAATAAAACTACTCAGTACACGGAACAATAAATAGTTGCACGTTATTGGATACACAGCACTTGTCTTTTTAAAAATTTAAACTTTTACAAAGTATCACTAAATAAATCATTGAATCGTAACTCGAGTAAACGTTGGGATATATTTCTTTTTTTATCTTTGCCAGCAAAGATAAAAACTTGGAAGTTTAATTCACAATCTCAATTTTGCATTTGAGGACGAATGAGAAAATGTGAGTCTGTAAATAGTCTTTTATAAAGAAAAAGTTTATCACGGGGAAAAGATAACATCGAGGTGAGCTTTTTCGATTTCTCTAGCTTTCTTTTGTATAGGAGAGAGCCGAGTTTTTTCTTACTCCCTTTGGTTTCATTCACGGGACGGCACTGCTTGGTACGAATCAATCAATTTTTTAATTTGTTACTACACTACATATATTCTAATATGTGTATACCTCAAATAATCATTCTTTTTATTGACAAAGTTTCTCAGCTTCCATAATATCATAATATAAAATATAATATTGAAGTGAGGATGAAGGTAAATTATTATCCGTTTTGTTATAACGTAACTAAATAAAATATATCCCAAAAAAAAAATACTAGTAGCCGTATGGCCTTTATATATATACGACTTCAGTGGTTATCATGTATATTATGATATAACACATCACGCATCATATTTTATCCCACAACGCACAACCATGGTATATCTTCCTATCTACTTTTATATACACATTTTATGAAGAAGCAAAATAAATAAATAAAATAAATACCATAATAATACATGGATTATTTTTCATAATATTATACCTACCTATAATATACCATCATAATATTATAGCCAAAACAGGAATCAATATTTTTTGTTGAAAAAACTCGTGCAGTTTGAATGTATATAGTACCACATGCATGTAGATTATGGGATTACCAACAAAAAATGATTTATTGTATTAATAATAATAATGATTACACCTTTTTGTGATACATCATTTGTACATAGCACGTAGTACGTGCACACAAAAGAGATGGAATGTTTTTGATAAACTAATAGGAAATAAAATACACATCATTTTAATTAGAATATTTGCTACTCATTGAATAGGGTAAATGTTGACCATGAATACTACACTGCAAGTCATTAGATGAGATGTACTCTTGATACTACTGAGCCACAAAATACTCTTGTATTATGATTAATGATTTTCCCTTGTTCCCTTGTTTGTGTACGTTTACATATATAGTATATGTACATCCGAATCAATTTACATACAAATATTTCAATGTCTACGATGACTTATGCATTAAATTATTGATCATATTTGTTTACTTACGTGCTTTTGATACTTTGGATTCAAATTTATCAATGATTTCACAAGTATAGGTTGATGAGATGGTGTGGAAGTTTCAAACGAATACTAAGTAGTTTGAAGATGATGAATGATGAAAAGTAGCCTTTGGTATTGACAGTATTATTGTCGGTGGTGTCAGTTGTCATCCAAAATCACATAGTATGTATGTGTTTATTAGGTGACGAAGAATAAAAGAGGAAGAGGATGAAAAATACCTTTCACTGAAATTACATTTTTTTTCCGTTGTACATTGTCTACCAATGTATTATATTTTATAACATTATATCCATGTATATAGTATACAAGAACTAAAAAAGATGATTTTGGAAATGTATCCAAGGAAGGTCGACTACAGAATAAGTATCACTGGTAAACTGCTCAATGAACTACTTTCATTTTAGAGTTAAATACTTTTATATATATATATATATATATATATACACCTGGATAAGTTCATTTAATCACATTCCAGTTCCTGCTTCTTATCCTACTTCCTTCTTCTGATGAATGTATAATAATGTTACATCATAATATTACATCGTATGTAGATCTAAAAAGAAAGAAAGAAAATGAGTCACATATTTGAAATTATAACTCATAACATGTAATGTATAACATACCAAATCAATAAACCATTATAATATATATATACATGAAGGAAGTAATTTTAGTTCAATTCAATGAAACACACAGTTTTGTAACCTTGACCTATCGTAATAGAATATTCAATATAAAACTTTTTACACAAAAAAGCTATACTTTGAAAGGATCATGTACTTAAACTTAATATTTTAGTTTAATTTAAAGTTTTGACTTTTTAAATGGTAGCTACAATGTACAAAGTCCTAATCATAAAACCACAAGTAAGTATTTTAGTCATAACTGCGACAAAACTTTTACGAATACATGAGTTCAATTTTTCTCAAGTGCTATAAAATGACACCATTTATCTGTTTTTACCTATATTTATCTCAGTCTCAGGGTCAGTTGTATTGTGCTAGTACATTTTTCACTATTCACCGTGTTTTATCTATCATGATGATTGATGATTATTTATCTCATTTACTAGTATATCTTTTTTTTCGTTATTCACGATTCACGTTAGAATTTGAGCTTCTAATTTCGCGCGATGTGTTGCGATTTCGGTTTCCGTCAAGATCTCTCTTGATTTTATAATTTTGTGTATTTTAATTACAATTAACCCAAAGGACATTTAATCGACACAACATGTAAGTTAACTATGTATAAACCATAGCTAGATTTTGTTTAATTATTGTCGTTACAACTTCTTGTCATAAAATATGTATATTCAAAAATAAGCAATTGCGAATGTGTGGATTTTCATCGTACTTAAATCGTAAATATATATTTCTAAATCGTAAATCTTTTTGGGTTTATACATTTTAATTCATTTTATTATTTGGTTCCATACATTAGACATGGAAAGAATCCATCATAACATGGAAAAGATGAAGAAGTCAAAATATTGACTTTTAGTTAGAGTCAAGACGTACCCATTTCGAGTTGTTGATATTGATTTAACTATTCTCACTGCATACGTATAATAGTGTAATTTTATTGATTTTTGTTTTATGACGATGACGAAGACTTTGACACCTACATATATATATATATATATTATACCTTTTAGTGCATGATATATATGATATGTGCATACATACAACATGATTTCTTTGGTCAAGTCTTGGATATCTCCTTATACTTGTTGGAAACGGCAAGTATCCGAAATCAGAACAGATGAAAATCGACATTATATTATTATACTCATTGCAAATGGTATTCCGTATTCCAAATAGAGTTGATAGATGAAAATAGCCATATATACATATATATTATTATCTACTGTATGCAAATAGTTTTCGGAACCGTTTGTATAAAACATTACATACAAAATACGCAGTGCTGTGTATAACGTAATTTGATTTTTTATTTTATTTCCATTTGTCTGCATATAGTTTTACACCAGTCAATCACCATTAAGGAAGAATCTCTCAAGGACTTCAATTGTCAATATTCTACTTTCTTCTGTCAGACCAACTCTTTTCCCTCCTAATCAACAAAAATGTTTAAGAATACATTTCAAAGTGGCTTTCTTTCCATTCTGTATAGTATAGGAAGTAAACCGCTTCAAATATGGGATAAAAAAGTAAGTTAAAAAAATTAAAACGACTATACATAATATGACGTACTAAACTTTATTCGTCAAATTAAAACTAAATTTATGCATTCTTATTTATTAAATAATGTACATTTTGTTGGCTTCTTCTTCATTTATAGGTTCGAAATGGTCATATAAAACGAATTACAGATAATGATATTCAAAGTTTAGTATTGGAAATTGTCGGAACCAATGTTAGTACTACATACATCACTTGTCCAGCCGACCCCCGTAAAACATTGGGAATTAAGTTACCATTCCTAGTTATGATTGTCAAAAATATGAAAAAATACTTTAGTTTTGAAGTACAGGTGCTTGACGACAAGAATGTAAGGCGAAGATTCCGTGCTTCTAATTATCAATCAACAACAAGAGTCAAGTAAGAAATTTAATGAATATTTTACATTTCAATGCTAGTATATATCTTACTTTTTCAACCTTTGATTACAATCTTAATAAATATTATTGTACTATAATATATCGTATTGCAAGTACACTAATAAACGTCTGTTTTGTTTTACTATTTTCAGGTCTTTTATATGTACAATGTAAGTACTCATAATATTCATCATTGTTATTCCTTTTCTTCTTTTTTCTTTATTAATGTCTTTTACCATTTTGTGTAACTAGGAAATTTGTATATTATGTGGGTTCTTGTAATTATAGATATGTTAAACATATTATAATTCTGATTGGGTTTTCTTGCTTCTGTTTTATATATATATAGGCCTATGCGCCTGGATGATGGATGGAATCAAATCCAATTTAATTTGAGTGATTTCACACGACGTGCTTATGGATCAAATTATTTAGAAACTCTACGAGTTCAAATACATGCAAACTGTAGGGTCCGTCGAGTGTATTTCTCGGACAGACTGTACAGTGAGGACGAATTACCAGCTGAGTTCAAGCTTTATTTACCAATCCAAACAAAATCAAGGGCTACTTAATTTTGTTTTATTTTTAAGGTAAGATGTTGTATAATTTAATAAGCAACTGTATTTATTTGAAAATAATTGTGTATATAATATTATGCTCGTTTTTGTATTTTGTATCATATATTTTCCTGTTATATCTTATATTGTAAGTGTAATTACTAATTACATCGTAGGACAGAGGACAGAATTATATTGTTTTCCTATTAGTATCGATAATAATAATTATTATTGTTTTTTTTTTATTGTAATCATAAGTTGTTGTTATTGTTGAGCTCGTATATATTTATATCAATAAACGAGCTATTCTTATTAGTTTTTGTCATAGGTTATTGGTTATTGCGTAGAATACTATGTAATGTGCAAATCAACACGAAATGAAAAAAAACTACGATCTCAAAGAATATTATTTTGTATCTTTTATCTTTAAGGACATGGGGTAATTGTCAAAGGGATATTTTGTAAAAAGTGTCATCTCGCAGAGCTCACAACTCCCAAACGGCTGCACCGATCTTCATGATCGACATGTCAAATGAAAGGTGGGTTCTTTAGCTGTTTCC
>JAQGBH010007286.1:0-11229 GCA_034698265.1 Sminthurinus aureus
ATCGGTTTTTTGGTATGATATCACGTAAGTGTTTATGTGATCATGGAGTTAAAAGAATATTCTTTTCTCACTGTGTAGACTCTAGACTCTAGACTCTAGACTAATCGATAATTGCAAGGAGGATTTTAGTGAGAATAAAAATAATGCTAATAATAATAATGATGATGATGATGAGAAGACGTTGTCTTTGTCTTGTTTGAGCTTTGAGCTTTGAGGTGGAGAAAGTTAAGAAAGGGAAGGAAAATGGTGACAATCAAGAATCTAGAATCTAGAATCAAGTAAAAGATTGAGATGACTCCAATTCCAAGAGAAATGAGATTTGCACATGTAAATTGTTGACTGTTGGTTTTTGATTGTTGATTGTTGATTGTCGCGACAGTTTGAGTTGTCATTAACCATTTCCTGTTTGTTCCTGGTTCCTATTATTCATATTCGGATTTACGCTATGCTCCTCAAGTCTCAAGTCTCAAGTCTCAAGTCTCAAGTAGTTGTTCTATTTAAACGAGATGAAAACAACGTCCTTGAATCTAGAATCTAGAATCTAGAACTGGGATTTGGAAGAGGGATGGAAATCCGGGAGTGTTGTCATCATTACGTAAGACAGAAGCTGACAAAGTCAACACTTGAACATTTGAAGACTTAAACACTCGAGTTGACTTGACATGCACACGCAAACTAGAATCTAGAATCGAGAATGTAGAAAACAAATGGATTTTGTAGAGGTAAAGTCATCAGTCCAAAATCAACACGTGTGTCTAGTGTTTAGCGGGAAAAGTGTGTGGATGGATCGGTGGATCCTCATTACTGTCACTCATTTCCCTCGCTCTCCCTCCATTGTTCTACATTCTACGCACACTTGAACAAATTGGTTTGTGACTCTTCAGTCACTCAATGCTCAATGCTCAATGCTCAATGTTGAATGTTGAATGGATAATGGTTAATGGTTAATACAACTGCGAATTTCCTATTCACTCTTCCATGAAATATGCATATGGAAAATGGCAAAACCCGGATCATCTCGTTTCTGCTCTAATTATTTTTATTCCAGTCTCCAGTGTTGAGTGTTGAGTAAGTGTTTGTGCTGGACCATCAGCCATCACATATCAGATTTTAGATATCAGATGCAGAATTCAGATTTGCAAACCTCCTCGACAAATGCAAATAGAAATACAAGCCTAAAGTTCTCCATGTCTGTTTGTGTTTGTGTTCTCCCATGAGAAATGCCGAATGATGAATGGAGAATGGAGAATGGAGATTACAAAAATATTTTCTATCCGCTCTCTTTTGTTTCCACGTTTGTTTACCCAATTTTCGATTAGACTTTAATTGTGCGTGCATCAAGGATCCAGAATCTACATGTAGAATCTAAAATGTAGAATCCAGAATGTAGACATAATTCCTTCTTCAACAAATATTAAATGATGAGAATCTGTGCAAATAGCAAATACTCGACATTCACAACATTTTACAATGTAAGTCTAGAGTCTAGAGTCTAGAGTTTGGATTTTGGAAATGAAAATGAAAATGAGATGAAATGTCAGTGAGCAAGTCATTCACATATGCAAATATTTGACAGAGGTAAATAAACCCAATTTTTTATCATATTTATTATCCAATGTCTCATCCTCTCATCCTCTCATCTCCATGTCATCTCGAGCTCTTCTCTTCTCATCTCATCTCATTTCACTTGAATAAACAACCAAGATTAAACTTTTTCCATTTTTACTCTCCAAAATTCATCAGAATAGATTTCTACGCTGATTTTTTCTCATGCCCTCTTCTGTTTTCTCATGACATGACATGTGACATGTGGCATGTGTCGTATGACTAGATACTAGTGACTAGTGACTAGATACTAGGTACACAAAAATAAATAAAAAATACAATAACATGAAACAAAATCACGACTCAATCTTTGACGAATTCAAATTCCGAATGCCAAATGCGGATCGGGAAATATTTAAACGTCAAGTATTTGGCTAAATCCAAAGAGTTGTAACAAGTTGCAAGTTTTAATCCAGGAACAATTTTTAAGTCAAATATCAAATCTCAAATCTCAAATCATTCCAATGGAAAATCCGAATCGGAAATCAATTGTTTTTATTTGGTTCAAAATTCAGAGCCTTGAAAACTCGTGTGTGTAGTTTGTAGTTTGTAGTGTGTAGGGAAAATCCATTTGAATTTTGAATTATATTGTACACAAATGTTGTAGAGTATGCACAAAAATATAAGTGTATCAAGTATCAAGGCAGATAAATTGGATACAAAAAAATGGGGAAAGATATAAAACAGACAGAGGCAGAGAGTGCGTAGATCTAGAATCTAGAATCTAGAATCTAGAATCTAGAGTAATTCGAAAATTTGGTGCAGAAGACCAAGATCCAAGATCCAAGATCAAGACAGAAAATACGGAGAAGAAGAAAGGAAAAAAGCAAAGTAATTTAGTAATTTAACTGACAATCAAAAAGCAATTTGTTCATCCTCACTCTTCACTCTTGACTCTTTTTAGACCCCCCACGTGAAAAAAGAGGGAAAATATTTTACATTCGCACTCCAACTCCAACTCCAGCTCCGAATTCAGAATCCAGAACCGAGAAGCTACATACAAAAGAGAAATAGTATGAGAAAATAAAAAGCAGGAGCAAGTGTCTTGTGTCTTGTGTTTCCTCACTTGTTAACAGCAACAAGGAACAACATCAAATCTCGAGTCTCGAGCCTTTGCAACACACTCCCATACTTTTACACTATATCTAGATTCTAGATTCTAGATTCTAGATGCTTTTCGCCAGAATCTAGAATCTAGAATTCTCTCTGTTTTCTACACTAGAGCAGACGGAACTATCTAGAATCTAGATCAGGTTTTTATACTGTGATATACGCAACCCAACAACAAACAACAAACAGCGAGCAGTACAATCCGATCCAATCCAGTACAACACAGACTCGTCCTATGTGCAAGTACAATGTCGAAAGTAGAGTCTAGATTCTAGATTCTAGAGTGTAGAAAGTAGAGAGTAGAGATTCGAGTGTCGGGTGTACGATTAAAACGTAATCACGTGCGGAAAAAAATGTGGAAAAAGAGAAAAATACCCGTTCTCTGGTAGAAAATTGTACATTTTTTCCTTTTCTCTTCCGCCTTCACTCACTCACTACTTCAGTCAAAACTCAACACTGTCTACTGTCTACTGTACATTGTACACTAGAAAAGTAGTTTCTTCTCCTCCCTTCCCTCTTTCCCTGTTTTCTGTTTTTTCTTGTCCTGCTCTGGAGAAGCAGGAAAATGTAAGAATCAAAAGAGTTGCTCAGTTTCCTCAGTGTGGCGCGATGTGTGTACTCTGTACTTTCTATTTTTGTTGTATTATGTTTTACCGTGAGTGGTGAATGGCGAATTTTGTATTGTACACAGCACACAGAAGGGCAGAACGGAGTAGAGGAGAGCACCTCGTATAGAGCATAGAGTACAAAGCATAGAACATAGAACAGGGCCCGAGACAGATATTGGTATTGGGATTGGGTCACATCTGGCATTTTTTCAAAGGAGAGGATGAAAAAACAAGGCAAGAGCCGGCACATTTTTTCATTTCATATTCCTCTAGAATCTAGAATCTAGAATGTAGAATGTAGAAATCTCACTTGTTTCTCTGCTCTCTCCTCTTTCCTCTGTACATTGCACATTGAACATGTTCTAATACGATACATCTCGCTTCAGACTAGATTCTACATTCTAGATTCATGTAAAATGTACAATGTACATAAAATCGTCGTCAGTCAAGTCTGTTGTACCTTCCACATCCACATCCAGAATCTAGAATCTAGAATCTGCCTTCTTTTTTCTGCTATTTCTATTGCTTCGTCCATGCTCAATGCTCAATGCTCAACGCATGAGGTTCGAGATTCGAGGCTTGAGGCTAGAGACTGGAGATGAGAATTTGAGGAGAAAAGCAATATAGAGAAAATGAGAGAAGGGGAGAAAGTGAGATGGAGAGTGAGAGTGAGAAATGGAGAAGGCGAAAACGAGGGAATGAACTGTGCTTTATTTGTTTGCTTCTCTCCCTTTTTTTCTTGCTTCCTTCTCGTCCGGATGACGATGACGATGACGAGGAAATGAATCCGAGTGAGCGATTGAGCAACTGACTTGACGACTCAACGACTCAACGACTCAAGAACTCAACGACTTGGCTTGACTGAGTGACTACGAGGAAAAGTAAGTGAGAAGTGAGTCAAGGAGAGAAAGACAGAGAGAGAGAGAGAGCAAGTGCGAAGGAAATAATTATTGGTGGCAATTTAATTAAAATCCACGCATCTCCTCCTCCTTCTTCTCCATTCTCCACTCTCCGTTCTCCATTCGCTCCTACTTTCACTCCTTTTGTAATTAAAGCTATTATCACACACTCTGCTTCTCTCGCTCCCTTTCTCCATTATCCATTCTCCTTTCTCCATCTCGACTATTTGACTACTCGAGTATTTGACTAGATAAAACTACAAGTTTTATGACTAACCCCACGTCCTTGTCATCCTCATTTTGATCCTCATCACACTTTATCTCCTGGAATCTAGAATCTAGAATCTGGAACTTTTGGAGGAGTAACAAAAACCCAGTAATTTCCTCAACCATATGTCTACCATCTACTGTCTACAATCTACTGTTCAATATCCACTTTACATTTTACGACCCTGCCGTTTTATCCTTTATCATTATACCCCTTCTCATGCACATTGCAGATTGTCACAACCATTCGCAAATCTCACTCGATACTCGATACATTCTAGAATCTAGAATCTAGAATCTAGAATTTTAGATGCAAGTTGAGCAACTCGATGAACATGGAATGAAAATGACAAGTTGTCTAAAGTCTAAATGACCAGATGATTAACTGGCTATAAAATCAGATGGAAATTTAATTTGATGAATTCCCAATTGCACTCCAATTTGTACAGGATGCAGATTGCTAATTTAGAAATTGCAACAACTCGAAACTCGAAACTCGACAAATTTGCAACTGACATCCGCATCGGCATTGGAACTGGACAAAAAAACCGGTAATCGCCATTCAATTACCCCTGCAAATTCAACATCCCCCATAAAAATCAAGTTCAAATTGGATAGCAAATTCGAGTGCAGTTATGAAAAAAGAGGGATGACGGAGAAGAAAGGAAGTAGAAAATGTGGAATTTGGAATAAGAGTGAAGTTGAAACTGCTAGAAGTGAATTAAACTAGCGTAAAATAAAATGGAGGGGAAAAGTAGCTGGAAGAAAGAGAACAGAAAGTTGGGATCTTGTCAAGTCAAGAGTCAAGAGTTGTAGAGTTGCGGCATTTACGTCTTGAGAATTGAGAATTGAGAATTGAGATTCAAGATTTAAAGAAAAATGTAAATGTCACTGTAAACGTAAATGTCCATGTCCATTTTCATTTTATGTAACATGCATCTAGAAAATCTGTCGTTATGTCATAAAAAAGTAAAGTTTGTTAAGGTTGTCAAGGTTGTCGAATGCCGAGTTTCGAGTTTCGAGTTTCGATGCTGGTGCTGGTTGCTGGTTGAGAAGTTGGCCTAGTGCGGTCACAGTCTAAATTCTACGTTGTACAAAATATAAGCAAGAATATTCTGTATTCTGTATTCTGTAATTTTCATCCTTGATCGCTTTTCTACTTTTGATCTTTGCTCTACTTTTACTATTCCAACTTTTCAAGTTTTCCAACCGACAAATTTTATGCTATTCTAATGTAAAGAAAATACAAAATACAAAATGTAGAGTCAAAACTCAAAATAGAGGGCAAGTCAAGGAAAAACAGAAAAGAAAAGAAAAAACAGACCGGAACAGAAAAGGAACAGCGAACAAGGAACGAGGAACGAGTGAAATGAAAGGACGGTGAAAGGAAGGAAAAAAAGTTGAATTCATGTTTATCCGAATGTAACATGTATAAAGTAGAAAGTTGACTCTCGAGTCTTGAGTCTGAACTGTTCACATTCATTATTTGCAGGAGCATAAATGACAATGACAATGACAATGACAATTTGGAGCTTTGAGCTTTGAGCTTTGAGCTCCGAGTTTCGAGTTTCGAGTTGAACGGTCTATTGTCGATGGATAATTTTGGAGGATTATGGAAGAATGGAGCAACTTTGATGCCATTCGGGTCCATTCCAGTAATGTCTTCTCCAGGCTCTTTTCCACCCTCTTCCTTCATCCACACTCCACACTCTACGATGGCCACTTTTGCTCCATCTTTTTTTATCTCTCTTCTCCCTTTCCTCATGACTTTCATCAAAATCAACAGCGCTGAGCGTTGAGCATCGAGCATCCAGCAGCAAAAACGTATTCTTCATCACCCATCACATGGCATACTTTTTATTTCCCTGTATCAAACTGCAATTTTTCCTCCATTTTCCAGCCTCTAGTCTTCAAGTTTCTAGTTTTGTACATGAAAAACTCTGTTTTTGTGATAAGACAAGGCATCGGCATAGGAATAAAATGAAATGGAGAATAAAACTCCGAGAAGCTCAAGTCTTCAATTCTCAATTCTCAATGCTCAATTCTCAAGACGACAAAGTTAGAGGCGAAATCAACTTTTTGATTCTAGATTCTAGATTCTGGATTCTGGATTGGGCGTCCGAGGGATTGGAAATGGGGATTGGACATTTACACCTAACTTGCTTTTTGGACTCGACTTTTCCTCCTTTTATGCTATAATAAAGAATAAAGATGGTTCATGAATTTCCGTAATTTCCTCATCCTCCACACTCCACACTCCACACTCCACACCCATCTGCTTTGAGTTTTGAGTTTTGAGTAGAGACACAAAGTCCCATTTTTTATGCATCACCTCTTATTCCCAGAAATGACTAGAAGATTTTAAATGAACCTTTAAATTTATCCAGATTCCAGATTCTAGAGTCTGGAGAATACACAAGACACTGAATTTTTCATGTGGATTCGTGATTTATCCACTTTCTTCAAAGTCAAAATGTCATCAGTCATCAACATCAACATCAAAATGAGCATGAGCATCACAATATAAACACTAGGCACTAGACTCGAGACTCGAGAATCGAGACACGATTGAAAATCTGCATCGCACATCAACTGGGAAATACAAATGAATCAACAAGAAAATCAAATCAAATCCAAGTGAAATAAAAATGAAATGATCAAGGCCGAATTGGCAAATGTCACAAAATCAATGTCGATATATTATATATTTTGTAGAGCATGAAGCATAGATCTATGAGTATTGAGTACGAATCGTGTCTCTTCTTCTTTCGTTTTTTTCTGTCTGATATTGAAAACTGGAGAAAAGAAAAGAGAAAACTGCACTGTATTTGGTATTTGAAATACTAATACTAATCAAAAAAGTGTATAAAAATAAATACAAAGTGATGAGAAAAAGATAAAGAAGAAGAAGAGGAAAAAGATGAAAAGAGTAGGAAATGAAGATGAAGACAAGTAAAAGTCGATTTGCAAGTTTTTTCCTAGAATGTAGAAAACCCGTCACATAAACAGACATCGACACAGACATCGACAACGACAGAGAGAGAGAGCGAGAGAGAGCGAGAAAAAGGAACAGAAGGAAACTGGAAATGGACTAAATGGAAGAAAAAATAGTAGATATAAAGTTGGAGCTGAAGCTCGAGTTTCTAGTTTCTAGTTTGGAGTTTGGAGTTTGGAGTTTGGAGCTTGGAGTTGAAAGGAGGCGAAATTTTATGGGAGAAAACGACAGGAATGACGACGGCTTTACCCTTGTCTTGTCTTGTCTCTGTCCCCTTGTTTCCTCTTCTTCTCTACTCTTCTCTATTCCTTGGTTTGGTTTGGTTTGGCTGGATTTAGTCTACAGTCTGGAGTCTGGATTCTGGATTCTAGAGTGACTTTAAAATTCGCAAGTTGTGTGCCTTGTGCTTCGTATGTGGATCTGACTTGGAATGTTACATTCCATGTTGTACGAGGGAGGAGGAAAAAAATGTTGAAATTTTCCAACTGAATATTTGCAAATGTTCCTTCACTTGCTCGTGGTTTGGTTTGGTTTCGTATTGATATCGCCGTTCAACGTTCAACTTTCAGTGTTCAGTGTTCTTTGGTGTGATGCATTTGGTGTAACGGAGTGGCGTTGGTTGGTTTGGTCTGGTGGAAAGAGAGGAATGAATAAACAGAGCAAATGAGGATATTGGAATTGCTCAAGACTCAAGGCTCAAAGCTTTTACTTGATCTTGATCTTGATCGTCCTCCTTGTTCTCGTCTCTTCTCTTCTCTTATGTTGAAAAGAGTGGAGAGAAAATGGAGAAAGAGCGGGAGTAAAAATGGGAATAATCAATGAAAATATCCAAGATTTCTTCCTCTTTTCCCTTTTTTCCCTCTTTTCCCTCTCCCGGGGATTTGTAATGAAAATGTGCCTATTCCACAAACAGAGACAGAGACAGAGACACATGTACAATGTATAATGTATATCGGATACCCAAGTCCATGAGTAGAGTAGTGGAATAGCATCAGCTCCTTATCCTCATCCTCCTTGTCGTTCCTTGTCCTCCACACTCCCATTTGCACACACACACCCAAGATTTACGATAATCTCCCCTCCCCTTTCTTTCTCCCTTCATTTATTCTCTACCCAATTCTCCCCAATTCTTTCTCTCTCGCTTTCTCCTTTTCTCTTTCTCATCTCCTTCCGAATCCAAATCCAAATACTTTTGTACCATCAACCCATGAACAATGAACAGTGAACAAGGAAGAATATATTATACAACTAGAAACTAGAAACTAGAATGTACTTATCCTCTCTCTCTTATCACTGTATCAACCACCAACCACCAGTCACTGGTCGCAACCAGCAAGTCAATGTACAACAAACAAAAAGAAAAAGGAAACAGCAAACTGGAGGAGACCATGAGAAAACCAGAATGAGAATCAGAGGAAAAAGTGTAGAGTTGTGGAGTTGTGGAGTTGTGGAGTCGTGGAGTCGTGGAGCGCCATCAAATTTCATGGTTTCTAATGAAAAAAACGGTGCCTCAAGAATCGAGAAAATAATTACAAAAATAGATTTGAAATTAGATTTGGTTTTGGATTTTGGATTTTGGGTCATTCGTCCTTCTGCTTTGGCTGTGGCTTGAATTTGCCTTTGCTTGTGACTTGTGAGCTTGTTTTTTATGTATTTTGTACAAAGTAAATAGAAATAAAAGTAAGGGAACGGAAATAATTAACAAGGGGAAAATCCTTGTGTTTTTTTCAATCATTTTCACATGCCATAGATTTGCACTCCGTTTTACTTGTTCAATTCAAAACAGTTGCATATTTGAAAAAGAGAGAGTAACTTATTATTTTTCGTGCCGTAATTAAGGAGCCGATTAAGAATGCTCAACGCTCAACGCTCAAGACTCAAGACTCAAGAGTAAAGGAGCAGGAACCAGGAAAAAACCCAATGAGTGAACACATGAGTGAAAGTCCTCACATAAATTTTTCTGCAGCAAACACCGTAATGGTTTTGCAATTTCCTTTCCATTTATATTTGAGAAACCATTCTGAATTCTGAATTCTGAATTCTCAGTTCTGAGCACCCGGAATTGACAGACTGTTTATTTTTTACTCTAGTTGTTTATTGTTTATTGTTAATTTCAGAGGGATTGGAATTGGAATTCAAATCCAAATTGGTGCAGATCCGTGTTTTTAGTGGCAGTTGCAGTGGGATTGTGCAAATTGATATTAGCTCATAAAATTATACAAAACATGAGAAAGTACAGTAGACATGGAATTTGGGAGTGTAATATTAAAAACTACCAAGTGTCAAGGTTTCAAGGTTTCAATGTTCAGTGTCAACGAGTCACTGGACACTGGACAATATACTCATTCCACAAGAGTATACAGCGTGTCATGAGTTTGAATTTGGAATACTTTTATTTCCATGAGTGCCCATAGAAACAAGAACATGGTTTTTTTACTAGAAACGCATACAAAATTCTGCGCTTCGTTTGGTTTAATCCAAACCAAAAAGGGAGAAAGGGAAGGAACAACTGGCAATTGACAATTGACAATGGGGAATGGGGAATGGGCAATTGAGAGCAGAGAATTGGGAATTGAGTGGACGAATGACCCACATATGATCATATGATCATATTATTATGCTGCTTATAGCCGCTCTTTCATTGTCCATTTGAATCTTATGAATCTGATGAATCCTCCCACAATAACCGTAATGAATAATGAATAATAGAGGAAGAGTCAACCACCATTATTCCATTATTATCAGCTTGGCAGGCAGGGCAACGACCATCAGAGATGACGACGGCAATGACAATGACAATGTGTGTGGCCAAAATGGGAATGGGAACGGGTACAAATGGATATAGCAGTCATTTCTTCTGATTTCCTCTTTTGTACTCTTCTTCCGCCACACACAGTTCTCCCACTCTTTAGACTTTACTCTCTGCTCTTTACTCTTGTGTGTTGCAGGATATTGTATAAGATACATTAGACACTAGACACTAGACACTAATGATAATGGGAATGGCTTTGAAAATCATTTACTGTCTCATGAGCAACCACTAAAAAACATACAGCGTGCTCAATGCTCAATGCTCAATGCTCAATGCTCAATGCTCAATTCTCCTCTCTTCCTGAATAGAAAAGACTCTTTCACAAGTCACATGGCACATGACAACATTTACAATTTACAATATGAACAGTGTGCGTTTTACTTACGCACACTCCTCTACTTTATACTTGTTAAATAAATAGCTCGCGCTTTGGGTTTTCTCCCCTTTTGAATCCTGTGCGGGGCTGAATCAAAGGATGATAAAAAGCTTTGAAGCTTTATCCTCTGCATTATGTACACACTATGCTCGATGCTCGATGCTCGATGCTCGATGCTCGATTTCTCAATGCTTTAGAATGCACACAATATAGAATAGAATACACAGCCGGCATTGGATTTATCTCCAAACAACACGCATGCTAATTTACGCTCATTTTAAAATATCTGGGACAGGAGAAGATCTTTTAAAAGACCTTTTAAACCTTGCCTTTTGCCGATATATGCCGATACAATATAACCTTTGTAGTTGTAATTGTTAGCTTGACCACCCAGAAACAGGGACAGGGGAGTTAAAAATAATATACTTGGAATATTCTATGCTCGCTGTCCAAGAAGAATAACAGAATTCCAGTGTACAGTAGACCGCGTCACTTTTCACTTTTTTGGTCCAAACCAGATTGCCAACCCCTTAAATCGTTCCTTTTGATGTAAGGAA